>BDUI01005265.1:63215-74918 GCA_002335545.1 Apodemus speciosus
TTCATCCATGAATTCATGGAGTCAGTGCAGGTCAGCAGAGGCAGTTGAAGTGAAAGAATAAGAAGGAGCCAGAAAATTAGAGCAAATTGTCAGAGTTAGTGAGAACAGAGACAATTCAGTGAGAAGYCGAGAGAAGCCGGATTGAGTCAGTCAGCTTGGAGAGGAGTTTGAGTCAGAACAGCTGATTGAACCAGCCAGCCAGAGTTCAGATAGAACTAGAAAGTGTGAGCTTATTTAGCATTAAGCCTCCAAGACAACAATTACATCTGGAGATCAAAAGATACTTTTATAGAAGATGGTTCAGCTCTGCCTCCAGGTTCTTTCCCTGTTTTTTCTCAGTGAGCCAGTGTGACCTGAGAGTTGTAAGCTCTCCTCGCTAGGTTGCATTTTGTCATGGTGTTTTATCACAGCAGTAGAAAYGCTAACTAAGATGCATGATGGTATGTGAGTGCTTGGCATTGGACTTCTTAACTTAGCTGAAGATGGGTCACCTTACCTCACAGCAGCACAGGATTTTAGTCATGGTACCTAATGACCAATTTTAAGTTAAATGTTTGCTTTTCTCCTTGAAATGTTTTGCTGGTATTGTTAACTGCCAGAATGTCTTAGAAAAAATTGTAGGCAGCTGGTAGATTTCTGATACTGAGTCTGCATGCCACCTTCCTCTCTCTCTCTCTCTCTCTCTCTCTCTCTCTCTCTCTCTCTCTCTCTCTCTCTCTCTCCCTCTCTGTGTGTGTGCATAGAGGCCAGAGGTCAACCTGAGGTGTGTTCTTCAGTAGCTATCCACTTTGTTTTGTCAAACAGGGTGTCTCATTGTCCTGAAATTCACTGAGTAGGCCAGGTTTCCCCTTCCTTCCATGATAKGAAGACTTCTAGGCCAGCTGGCCAGCAAGCCCTAGGAGTCTGCCTGTCCCCACCCCACCCCCCAACACTGGAATTGTAAGTGTGTGTGTCTCTATGCCCAGCATTTTTATTTGGGTTTTAGGGCTTGAACTCAGGTCCTCATGATGTCATAACAAGAGCTTCATCACTGACTAATCTTCCCTCTCCCCACCCCTTTTAGGACAGTAGCTCAGGCTGGCTTTGAATGGCTATGTAGCCAAGGGTAACCTTGAACTCATGACTCCCCCCTCCTCTAGCTCCCAAGTGCTGGGACTACAGGCATACACTGTCAAGTGTGGCTTGCCTTTTTAATTAGTTCAAAATCTGCCTTAAAGATGTATTTTACAATTTCCTTCATGTTGAAAATTTACATCTCCTGTTAATTTTATTTCTTGGGACGTTTCCATGTTATTGCTACTTCATAAAAAGAGTCTTGACTTCCATTTTGTCTTCTGCAATTTGTTGCCTCTTGTCCTTAAGAAAGATGTAGATTTTTGTTTTCAGTCACTCCACAAATTCTCCTCTGGCTTCCAGCAGCATTAACTTGCTTTTCTTGTTTCTTTTCCAGGTGCAGTATGTGTCTAAAAACAGAACTGGTATTATTTATTCANATTCTCCTCTGGCTTCCAGCAGCATTAACTTGCTTTTCTTGTTTCTTTTCCAGGTGCAGTATGTGTCTAAAAACAGAACTGGTATTATTTATTCASTTTCACTTTTAACGCCTCTTGTCCCCTCTTCTTACTGCACCTGCTGGCTTCTCAATAGACAGTATACGCTCCTCCCTTTTTGGGAGGCAGGGTTTCTATGTAGCTCTGGCTGCCCTGTAACTCACAACAAACCAAGTTGGCCTTGAACTCATGGGGATAGGTCTACCTCTGTCTCCCAAGTGCTCCCAAGGGATTAAAGCTGTGAGTCAGAACACCTGGCTCCTTTTGTTTTTTGTAAGAGGGGAAGTCTTACTGTGTGCTGTCACACTGTGTGCTGTCACACTGTGTGCTGGCATCAAGAGTCTATGTTTGAGCAGCACTCCAGCCTCAGCTTCTCAAGTACCTGGGTCTTATTTTTACAGCTTTCTTTGGGTTTCTAACCAGGTTTAGCTTTTGTTTTGAGCSAGTAGAGTTYAGGATTCCYCCGTGAAGCAGAGYTGCACATTGGGTCAGGCTGTGGTGTCTTTACTCCATGGCTGAGGGTTCCATCTGGTCTTAGTTTATCACACTTCTACCTTCCCGTGAGAAGGAAYGCCTCATTCCATCAAGCCTCTCTTGACGGGAGCCCGTCACGTCAGACTCTGCCCCGAGGATGCACAGGATTTCCTGCTAGGAGTGACAATGACGATAGAACATTTCTTCTTTCTTCCTCTTCTTCTTTCTCCCTCCTTTCTCTCCTGCTATGTGACTATAATTATCATTACAGTTTAAAAAGATTTATTCTTATTTCATGTGTATTGCTGTCTTGCCTGCTCAAGTCTGTTCACCACGTGTGTGTGTGTGTGTGTGTGTGTGTGTGTGTGTGTGTGTGTGTGCCCTCATGCCTGCTGAGGCCAGAAGACAGAATCAGATCTCCTGGAACTGGAGTTACGTATGATTGTGAGCTGGCAACTGAGTGCTGAGAATCAAACCTGGGTCCTCTGGAAGGGCAGCCAGCTCTCTCAACCACCGAGCCATCTCTCTAGTGTGCACAGGTCTTTTGTTTGTTGCRTTGTTTTGTTTTGAGACAGGATGCCAAATATCCCAGGCTGGCTTTGATCTTACTATATAGGTGAGAATGATTTGGAACTTTTGATTATTCTGCCTCTACCTTCTGAGTCCGGGAATCACAGGCAGATGCTATCACACCTGGTGTCTCAGGTGCTCGGGCTAGAACCTAGGACTTCCTCCGCCCTCAGCAAGCACTTGACTAACTTGGCTACATCCCCAGCATAGTATTAGAGTTCTTAATGCATGTTTCATGGCTGATAAATACTATTATCTCTTCTTTACTTGACTTAGGATCTTGGAAATGATATTCTCGCTACAGAGATGATACAATCAACATTATCTACCCATTCTCACCTTTCCCCAACTCTAACTACTCACTTCGTTTCACACCCGGGGGCTATCTAACATCCTGTCTGCAACATCTGTATCAACCACTGGCCACATGTGTATCAGTTTCACTCCTCCGTGGGGCCAGCCGACTGTGGCTTGCCACTCTCATTGCTGTGGTTTTTCTTCTTGCCTCTCCCTCTCCCTGAAGTTGATCTTGTAGTAGTTTTATCAGCGTGATTGTTTTTTGGAAACTGTTTAAGTCATTGCATGATTAAGGATGCTTATTGCTTAGGGTTGGATTTTGTTTGCCTTCTACTACAGATTGTACCGTGAAGAAGTTTGAGCCTGGCCTGGGGAAAGTAGCTCCGTGCTACTGCTTGTCTAGCACTTGTGAGGACCTGGGTTCCATCTCTAATCCTGAAAGAGAAGGGTTTTAATGGTGCTCATGCTTCCTTTACTGGGGACATGATTTAGGAGATGGGTAGGGGAGGGTGACAAAGACAGGGTAGGTTTCTAGTAGATTATGACCGTATTTGGATGTACAGTCATAGATGGGGGTACTATCTATGTTGACTGTATGATAGTCTCCAGGACCCAATGTACACTTCCTGCTAGTTAAGCATCCTTTTATTGGGGAATTTTCCTCCCTCTTGCTGGGTTTGGTCCTGAGTGTCCCTCTCTCACCTTTCTTTCCTGGATTCTGTTACTGTGGGCACCATCTTCACCTGCTCCTGCCTCGCTGGGGACCTATGGTATCTATCCTCTGCCACACTGGCCTACAGTCAGGCACTGATTAGCCTACCTCGGAGAGTGTCCTCAGGTTAGTTATCTGCTTCCCTGTTTCCCTGGGTAGGTGGGATGGGGCAACTGGGATACTTGTGAAAAGGCTGGGAGGGTCTTGGGTTACCTGAGACGCTGTGTCAGTGTGTGGGCCTGTGACACTGTAAACTCTCTAGGTCTTTAGATTTCTGTTGGTGATATCCCCATGGCTGTTCCTGCCTTTACACTAGCTCATGTGGATACTTCCTTTTTTCTCAGGATCTGCAGAAAAGGCAGATACCAGTGATGAGCAGAGGAACTCTGGGGGAATGTGACCTGGACAGTGCCCTGACCAGCCTTTGTGACCCAGCGCTCTGTCGAGGTGATCCACACCTCAGAGCCACAGAAGTGCGTAGGCATTCAAAGCCTTCACTACAAATGTAACATTGGCAACATTGTAACAGCCCAGTGTAAAAGTAACCAATGCTTATCATCTGGTCCCTGAAAAATCTGAATCTGTATTCATACATTAGAATATGAACTGTCAATGCCCTGGAATGGGATACCGATTCATGTGGCATTGAGACAGTTCTAACCAAACCAGCCACTTAACAGGGACCAGGTTTTACAGGTCTCTACTTGTATGAAATGCCTGCAAAACAGCCAGAGGCGGTTGATCAAGAGACATCTAGAACCAGGTGGGAAAGAAGTGACCGGCAATGGTAGGTTTTCTTTTTGAGATGACAAAAATGTTTTAAAGTCAGATTTGGGTTGTGGTTGTACAACTCTGTAAATATGTTAAAAATCATTAAGTGGTAAGTGGCAAGATGGAGAATGCCACGGTATGTAAGTGATGTTTCCRCAAAGCCATTCAAAATTGGGCAAATGTAAACACAGCTCAGCACGTTTCGCCGATCTTCTTAACATGCAAGACATAAACCCACTGCTTGGCGTGTGTGAGTCATCACTTAAAAGTGCCTCTGAGCCAGATCAGGGCAGTCCCGCTCTTCCTAAGGGTGCTTGTTGAGGGTTAAGTACTGAGAAGCGTTGCTGAGAATGTTAGTTTGGGATTAAGCCTTTGTTCCATCTCCATCACAACCCTTTGGTGTTCTGCGAATGACTGCACCGCTCAGGGTAGGTGTCTGATCCTTTGAGAGGCAGCTGGCTGTCCCTTCTTGTACACCTACTGGCTGGACTCTCTCATCATGGCAGCCTGGCTACTTTGGGCATTTGAGATCCCATCTAGAACTCCTGCTGCTGCGGAAGGTCCCACCTCTACAACTACAGCACATACTCAGGAGGCGTTGCTCTAGTCACCTCTGCTCCAAACGGCCTCAMCTGCTGTCTTAGTTAGGCTTTCTACTGTTGTAAAGAGATGCCATGACCGAGGCAACTCTTATAAAGGAAACTATTTTATAGGGGCTGGCTTACAATTCAGAGAGTGTCATCATGGATGGAAGCAGGCAGACACGGTGCTGGAGAGGGAACAGAGAGTTCTCCATCTGGATCTGAGGGCAGCAGGAAGAGACAGTGAGCCACTAGACMCGGCACAGTACAGGGATACCCTCCTGTCCCATGACCGGATGTAGCATTAAGTCCAATAAAAGATTGCCTGCGAGTGTTTTTTTTTTTTTTTCTGGCCTGAAGGTCCCTTTATCATGGGAGAGCCCGCTGAGACGACGGTCCTCACCACAGCAGCAGCCACGGTAGTTGTAGTGATGCAGTCRGGGTAGCAGCAAAAGCAACTGTAGAGATTCCTGGGGCAGAAAGTCAGGCGTGGAGACAGATGAGGAAAGATACTACACGAAGGGGAGAGAAGGCAGAGGCAGTGAAGAGTCAAGTGGAGAGACTGTAGGTCCTGGGCGCCAGGAATCGAGACAGGGAACTGCTACATCCCAAGGGTCAAGGGTRTCCTGCACCCAAGGCCTGAGTGTCACAGCACTAGATGCTGTCAGGAAATGAGTGGCTCATGGGCCATCACCTGCTGTCACAGACACTGCTGTAGGCCACAAACCACTGGCTGCTGAGCAAAGGGACACTGACAGTAAAGGCCTAGAGCCACAGRCCTCTGACACAAGCACTTAGATATGTAAGTCTCTGGCCCTTAGAGCCTGAAGCCACACACCTGTAGTTCTCAGGACCCAGAGCTGTAAACCTCTGAGACTGTCAACTCAGCACTTTTTATTTTTGCCCCTTGAGGGCCCAGATCCCTCCATATGATGAACCTGTCCTTTGTCCATTGTGAGTTCTTCCAGACAGAGAACCCCAGCCAGCTTCCGGTTGACACCTTGGACTCAGAAAGGATGTTATRGGATCTTTTAGTGTGAGGCAGGAGACACATCTTGCTTTGCTTTTTATCTAATAATTTATTGAAAATTACAACGACATTGAGAACATCTCCCTGATTCTTGTGAACTTAAATGCTAACAGGAAGGGCTCTTGTCTAGATGATTATGGTTTTCATTTTAGAGTTCCTCAGTCCGGCACTGTTGATGAACAGGCCTGTACCTCCCTGTCCCCGGGAGTGTGAGATGCAGTAAGTGGTGRCAATGTTTACCAGTCCCCTCTTCTGCGAGCTTCCTGTGTGAGAACTGGCCACACTTCCTGAGCATGCTGAGATCTTAGTTGGTTCTCACTGGAGGCTGTTTTATGGGGTTGCTGTARCATGCACCCCCAAGTGAGTATCTTAAGTCAACACGAGCCTGCTCTCCTACAGTTCCAACGGGTGGAGCAAAGGGTGGAGCTATTGGGGAGAGGGGTATGTCTGACCTTTCTGGTGACTCTGGTTAGAGGARCCATTTCCTGGCCTTTCCTGCTTCTCAAGCTACCCCAATGTGTCCTCCACTCTGTTCTAGGTCTGTCTGTCCTTTCCCTAGGACTTCCCATTCATGGGTGACACAGGCTGTGTTTTGTCTGTTCAGCAGTTGCTGTCAGGAAGGTTGCTGACAGACAGCCATCTTGCTTGGGTGGGGCACTCTTTCTGGGTGCACCTGGAAGAGATGTCACTGTCAGAGGTTTGTGTCTAGCTCTCTAGCCAGACCTCCCTTGGAYTGACATGCCTGCTGCCTGCCTTCTCGGGCTTAGCAGGGGACCATGGGGGCTCAGATGCGGTTCTGGTTACTCTGTCTACTAACGAATCCTCTCCTCCTCCTCCTCCTCCTCCTCCTCCTCTCTACAGTCCTTCCAAGGGAGAACCTTTCAATGAAAGGCAAAAGAAGCCTATGAGGTCTCAGGGGTGAGTCAGGAGCTAGGCTCATAGGACATGGCTCTGCATGTGGTGAAAAGGCCAAGGACTTATCTAACCTCAGGCCCTCACCTACTGTCTGGAAGTAGTGAGTGGAACCTCAGGGTCTGGGAGCACARTTAACCAAGCATAGGTGGATGGACCTATATCTGTGTATATAGGTTAAGGTTTGGACTGGGGAGTAAAGATTGCATACAAGGGGCCCCCTGAGATCAAATACAGCTACAGAGAAGTGAAGCACAAGTTATTTATACCTGTGGYTTCTCTCTGGCCACTCCCCACAGAGGTGTACTGCCACATGCCAAGCAGTTGCTGGTACTTGGAGAACCCCAGGCTCCTCCCTAGAGTCCTAGGGTAATCTTTGAACCTCCCTTGGTCCTAGGAGATCCTTGACTAGGACTCTGTTTGGGAGACTGCTTTCTGTCTGTGGGTTCTCCCCTGGGGCTTGTGGCTTATTGCCTCACAGGAAGACATTAGAGAGAAACTGGCCAAGCTCCAGCCTGTCCCCTTTGATGTCTCTGTCCTCTAACCTTCCAGGCTGGGCCTTGTCTGGGCAGGCAGCAAACCCCTACCTTCCCAGCTATGGATCCCTGAAGGCAATGACAAGGGCACCTGCCTGTCCTAAGGGCAGTTGCAGGGTCCAACCCAACTTACCTGCTTGTCCTGAAGGCCAGGTCCCTTTTCCTATTCAGAAACTTCTTTGCTCTCTATTGGTTCCAATCCCCAAATATAGAAGCTGAGGTTGGAAAAAGGAAGCAATGTAGGGATATCAGGGGCAGGAGTCTCTGACTCTTGTCCTGGAGCCTCTCCCTGGGACAGACCTTAGTTCTTGACTGGTCTCCTTCTCGTTGCAGATCCTTGAGGTAGTTTGTGGGGAAGCACAGCTGTTGGGACAGCACAGCTGGAAGGCACAGTAAACAAAAGCAAACTGTACAGCGAGGGAGGGGCCTCTGAGCCTGCTCAGAGCCACCAGACCCAGCAGAGGGTTCTGTAGCTCTCTTAGAACTGGGATCTTGGCAGGGGCCAGCAGGGCTCACTCTCCATGGTGGAGAATGTCTGGTTCTGTAGGTGTGGCTCAGACTCCTTTACAAGCYTGCCTCTTGCTGGCATCTCCMCTGACCTGGGCAGGACAACTGGTCTACCCAGGAAAGTTCAGCTCTTTCATGTCAGWTGGAGTTCAGAGATGGAGTCCTCCTTCTCTGCATCTCCCAGGTACTCAGGTCTGCTGTCATCCAAGACCAAACACCAGGATCAAACATATTGTGTGTAAGATGCCAGCTTCCTTCTGACATTTAAAGACGGAAAGTCACATGATCAAATGCTGCACTCTTTTGCTTTGTACACACTGCTTTCTCATTCTGTAGATGCCATCCTGGAGGTATTTGTGACTAACTCAGCCATGGCTTCTGATCGGATGAGTGCTGCGAGCAAAGTCCCAGACACTACACAGCTTTTTTTNAAAGATTTATTTTAATATATGTGAGTACACTGTTGCTGTCCTCAGACACACCAGAAGAGGGCATCGGATTCCCCATTGCAGATGGCTGTGGGACACCATGTGGTTGCTGGCAGTTGAACTCAGGAGCCTTGGAAGAGCAGACAGTGCTCTTAACCACTGAGCCATCTCTCCAGCTCCAGGATTCACCTCTTCACATCACCATCCACAGTGACCTCCGTGGCGGCTGAGCCACTGCAGGCTCCAGAGCGTACAGGTGCAAATCATTTTTTTGCTTCACAGCGTGGTTTAGAACCTGCCACTGTGGGGAGGTCTCGACACATGGAGACTGGCAGTTGCTGTAAGGTGGCCCAGTCCCCACTGAGATCGGGGCATTTGCCAGTAACTCATCYACTAGGCACCCAGCAGGGGAAGTTTGGAAGCCCATACTGCAGTRGGTAAGGATGTCCTCCCAGAGGGATGAATGTAAGTCTCAGGTAGGAAGGTTGTATTTGAGGGCGCTACCCATTRTGGGCATCAGGGACCTCAATTGCTAGCGCAGGACTTACTTGTGAGYCTGCTATAAGCAGGGTGCTGGGCCTGAGGAGAGGGGTTTCCATGACACCCATAGAGGGCTGGGCTCTGTGTYTGGAGTGCAGGGCTCAGTACCAAGTAGAAGAGCCTCTGTCCCAGGACATGACCTTCTACAGTTCTCAAGGGCAGTCCAGAGAACTGTCATGATGGTCCGTGGTTGGTGAGAATTTTCCATGAACAAGGAAACGGTAAGAGGATCAGAAGCTAGCTAGACCCCAGGGTGGAGGCTGCTTAGGTAGCCAGCTTGGTCAGGAGGAGATGCTGGAGACCYGTGYGTGGCTGTGCTTTACCGCCTCACAGCCAGTTCTGGGACTCCCCTTCTGCAGAGCYGCAGAAAGCAGGTGGCTGGCATGAGCGTGTTTTTGTTGTGTAAGAACTGAAGTGATCTTGAGTGTGACTCATCTGCTTGTACTCCAGAGMAGAGAGCCAAAATCAGAGTCGTCCTTAGAGGATGAAATTTACTTTTAGTATCTGACTTTTTTTGGTGTGTGTGTGTGTGTGTGTGTGTGTGTGTGTGTGTGTGTGTGTGTGTGTNGATGCCATCCTGGAGGTATTTGTGACTAACTCAGCCATGGCTTCTGATCGGATGAGTGCTGCGAGCAAAGTCCCAGACACTACACAGCTTTTTTTTAGGATTTTTGCAGTCAGACAAAGTGTCTGGAAGTCCCCTCAGTGTTCASATTTGTTCTGGACACTAGAAGGGAGGGTTTAATCTGCCTGGTAGAGTTTCCCTGGCATGATACTGCCCCCGTCTGTGGGCTCTTTCTGTACTGTGAAGCTGGTCCAGGCTTAGATACATTTGGGAATCCTCTCTGGGGATGGCCAACGTTTCTCTCAGAAGACAAGGCTTGGTTTATATTCTGCCACAACTCAGCTTGATACCTCRGGTCAGGGCATCAGAGACAGAAGACAGACCTGCTGCTCCCCACCATTCCTTGTGGCCACTTGCCTCTCAGCATAGGGTGCACAGGGTCAGCTGTCCACTTCTGGTCTGTCACTCATTGATGATTTAGGCTACCCAATCTACCATCCTTTAAAGGAGTCAGCAAAGTGGGATGAGGGGCTTCGATGGGTATAATTACAGAGGCTGGAACTCCCAGAGGCTCGAGGAAAGCCATTTCTGACCAGCTCATGCAGCACTTCAAGGCCTCGGTTGATCTATTGCCCATGGCCTACAGGTGGCACAGGCTGGCCCCAGGTAGCATTGGCTACTTGAGGATCATCTTCCTGTGTGTGCTTTGTCCTTCTCATTGCCCCCTAGTGCCACAGGATTAGCCTAGTACTAAGGACTCCTCTGCCAGCTCCATGTACTAGTGGTTCTTGGAATCTTCAGAATTCCAGAAGCCCTTCAGGGCCATTCATTCCTGTAGAGTTATCCTAACCCTCCTGTCCCTGGACCATCTGTTTACGTTCCAGCGGCAGCAGCCAGGGCCAGAAACTGGGGCAGGATGCTCAGTTTGTCTGGACTTTCTCCTATTCAGCTCCAGTTTATTTCCTTGTGGTTCAGCCAAAGTTTGGCATCCAGTCTGGCCCTTACCCTAGCTTCCATCACCCAGTGTGYTCCCTGAAGGGGTCCGAGCCTGGGTCCAGTCTTGACTCTTGGGGACCAGAGCCAGGGAGTGCTGATCTCTGCAGTCCTTCTCTAAACCTGAGGTTTGGTGGGCACTCAGGGGCCACCGYGGGTCCTGCCTTATGTACCTGTCTGGCAGAGTCCTTGTGTTTCCCATGGTACAAGCCCCCAAGTCYTTTATCTAAGGCTCAGGCTCAGAGGATGATCTTCTGGATGTTTTGCTCYGAGCTGGCGTGTTCAATGGTAATYGGTTCCATAATTGGTGTTCCTGCCAGGTGCTCTAGTGGTACCTCTGTGAGCCTCAGCCTCCTGCATTGCTGAGGAGGCAGGCAGCCTTAGCTTGTTAGATGTTGTCCTGGATAGGCCTTGTTGNCAGAGTCGTCCTTAGAGGATGAAATTTACTTTTAGTATCTGACTTTTTTTGGTGTGTGTGTGTGTGTGTGTGTGTGTGTGTGTGTGTGTGTGTGTATAAATTTTGTTTCCAAAGCCAAGGCTGGCACGCCAAGACTCTTCTGGGCCCTTTGAATCTCTGGTGTCTGTGGAACTAGGTTGATGAATATTGTAGACAGATATATGAGGCTCAGAAGCAGAGGAGATCTCTGAGGAGGTGGCAATAGCCACCTCAGGTGAGTTCGCCTGCCTGTGGTCTCTGTTGTGGACTCAGAGCTGCATCAGCAAGCACATGTATTGTCAAGCATGTGGATTTTGTTTGTTTGTTTGTTTGTTTGTTTTTTACCCAGTTGGCTTTTTATTGGAGGGAAAAAAAACCGTATAGACTGAGTTCACAAACCTAACAGTTCGGCTTGATGCATTTTAAGCCCACGAGTGTGAACATACTCTTGAAACCACCATGCAGACATGAGATGAGCTCTRGTCCCCCAACATGACTGTTGTGACCCGGCAGATGAGGCTGCCCYGCTTTGTTTGAGGTGATTTGTCACAACAATCAGATCGTGCCACACGGCTCCTGCCTTCTATTGCTCAGATGCTGTTTGTGAGGTTTGTCGGCTGGTCGGGATAGACGTTGATTGTTCTTTCCTGCTGCGTTCACTCGTGCAAAAGCACAGCGCTTGCAAGCTCTCCCTGGACCCTAGCCAGTGGGCGCTTGCTGGCTCTATAGCACAGGGATCTGGGCTCGTGTGCACGTGCCTCAGAGATGGCAATGTTCCCCTGCAGAAGGCACGGCTGGGAC
>BDUI01005267.1:5415-24239 GCA_002335545.1 Apodemus speciosus
ATTTGTATTCTGTTCATCTGTACTGTCCTGCAGATCCAGGGTATCTCTTTAGAGCCACAGTCTTATATTTGTCATGATCCCAGTATGTCTGACGTTTGCTGCTCTCATTCCACTTCTAGGCCACCTCACAGAGGAGATATATGCCAAAGGGTCTTCTATTTAACCACGTCTTTGTCTAGTTAGGATAGTCTGGAAGGAACACTCAACACTTTGTTCCAGACTACCAACTAGAATAGTGATGTGACAATGTCCAGCTATGGTGAAAAGTAAAAAAGTATGATCCTTTTATGTTAATGAAAACAAAACAGATCTGGATGCAGAAGAATTAGGTGTGTGATTTGAAAAAAAAAACAAACCAAAAACAAAAACAAACCAAAACATTGCATTTAGGGCTAGTGCGATAAATTGCTTGAAAATTAAGCATTGCTGTCTTCCAGCCATGTGGTTTCTAGGCAATGAATACCCAGGGTTATACCAAAACAGAAGGAAGCCTTAACATGAATATATTTTGCCAAATGGCAGATGATTAGAATATGTTTTTCAGGACATTGACTTAGGCATTTATCTATTAATTTAATGGATAGTATATTTGTTCTAAAGATTATTGCTCTTTCTATTGATTGAGCTGGGATGCAATGGTAAACTCTTCCGATTATCGGTTAGAGCCGAGTTGTTTATTATTGATGCCAGGGCACTGTCTCCAAAACTGTGAAGATTGTATCTGGCCATTCTTTCTCCACAACCTCATCATTTTGAGAGGAATAGGAGAACCAGCAATGTTTTACAAAGTCTCTCTCTCTCTCTCTCTCTCTCTCTCTCTCTCTCTGTGTGTGTGTGTGTGTGTGTGTGTGTGTATGTGTTCATACATGGATGGACAGACATGTATGAATGTTCACGTTTGTGTGCCCATGCATGTACATAGGTGTGGAGACAGAGGTTGAAGCCAAGTGTCTTCCTCCATCATTGTCTACCTTATTTACATACAGGGTCTCTCACTTGAACTCAGAGCTTAGCAACTTGGCTATTCTTGCTAGCTGTCTCACTAAAGGATCCTTGATCCCTGTCTACTGAACGCTGAGATGACAAGTGGGCTATCACACTCTCCAGGCATTTATGTTGTTATTGGAGATCTGAACTCAGCTGCTTCTGATTTACCCTTTCTGCCATCTTTCCAGTTGTGTATCTATCTGAGACAGTAACTGAATAGGTGTAGAAACACTATGTGATCTCTAAAGGACTATGGAAAATATATGTTGCATCATTATGCACTAGTTACTAAAAGAAATAAAACTGAATCTGACATAGACAGTAGAAGAGAGGCTCAGAGTGACCCTTTTTTGGGTATTCACCTAAGTGTGCCTCTGTTAATTTGTATTCTTGGAAAGAGGATCATGAAAGCCTCTGTGTTTAAGACATATTGATGCTATTCCTCATTTGCATATTATGGATTGCCACCAACAGCCCCTGAGTGGAAATCTTTATGAAAAAAAATGGTACTGTCACAGAAAGCTGTGCTATAAGAGCTTTTTTCTCTTTAAACTGTCTTTTCTGAATATTTCAGCCTTGGTCTCTAGGCTGGGGGGAAATGTATTTCAAGAAAGCAACTTTAAATTGCCATGTGAACAACAACAAAACACATGACAAGTTGTTCTTGTTTACTCCTCATGCACGTAAGCCAACTCTAAAATCATATAGAGAGAACTGAATAATTAGCACCATTTGAATACAGACAGCACAYGAGATGAAATTAAGAGTTGTTTGTTGGGTCTTTTAGGTGCATTACTGTCATAGTGCTAGGGAAACTCTATAAACAAAACGACCTTATCAGTCAGAAATTCAGGCTGAAGTAGTGTACCCAAAATGACCTGGCATCTGGGATTTGCTTTAAGCCATTCAAACAAGGAATCAAATAAACAATCAAGACTGAAGAGATGGAGTTTCATAGATCAAAGATGATAGTGGAAAAATCCTTGTTATCAAAGATGGGTACCTGAGGCATAGGGATTTATTGGGGATATCAGTGCTGCTTTTAAAAGACTTGTAAAACCTGCATACTACAAGAACTAAAAGAAGTATAAGAAATTGCCTTGAAAGAAGATGAAGTCATTCCTGGGATGTGGAGGAGCATCAGGAAAGTCCTTTTGAACAACGAGTACTTTTGGAACCTTCTTGKAGGAGGTTTGTGCCAAGAGGAGGATGGCTGTCTTCCATGGAGAGTCTGTTCCTTTTGTGAGTAAAACTGAGGGATATATGCAGACATGTGGTCACAGCACAAGTGTTCTTCAGGAAAATGTAACTTACTCTAATAATTAGACAAAGAATTAGTAAGAGTAGGTAAAACAGGCAACTAACTTTCAATCACTGCAAGTGATTGGAGAGTCAAGGTTTATTCTACTCAATCTCTTCCTTATCTTTTCTGGCTCAGACTCTTGAAGACTTTGACACCCAATAGACCCATTTATTTGAACACATGCAAGATATCTGCACATCTGTTTTAGACTCACAACTTTTCTTTTGTCAAGTGAAACAGACAAATGGCTCACCAAAGCCATCCAAAAGTTTTGGTGATTAAAAGAAAAGCTAATGATAGAAATTACAAGCAGTGCTGTGAAGTGGATTGCTGATGGATTCATTCTTCTATTGCTTGGTTCTATCATTTATTCATATATATATATATATGATATGAATAAATCATATCACACACACATATCTCCAAAGTACTAGGGTAGGCACTGGTACTCTAAGGTAAGTCATTCAAGGAATTTGCAATTTAGTGATCCAAGCGCTTGATGCCTTGTTATAAATAAAGACTCAAAAGAAAAATTGGTGGCGGTAGTGCAGTTTGTTAAATCATATACTGAAGAAAAGACAGATATTAATAGCACCATTCTACATTTTTTTTTCTGTCTTTGGTAACTGTTGACTTTTTCTGTTCTTTGTTTTCCCAGCTTGGATCTACATGGATATATCATCCTTCAACTAGGCTAAAATCATTTTCTATGTGCGTGTGCCACCTAATTTGATGCCTTTCTATTTTCTTGCATCACCTGGCTCCCTTTCTACATACTCAGGAGGGCCAACTCTTCTCCATTCTTCAACACCTAATTTTTGCATCACACTTCTCAGTGTGGCTATAGCATTCATTTCCTTGCTCCCTAGAGGGAAAAAAGGTACTCTTTTACAGATATCTGTCATAGTATTTAAGATCAGTGTGGTTGTTTTGTTGTTGTTGTTTGTGAGTCTGGATGCTTGATTGAGCTCTGAAATGGTAACAGCAGATTCTATGCATAAAGCATTTGCAGCATCATTGCCTCAGATGGTGAATGATGCAGAGATGATGGTCGATAAATATTTATTAAACAAATGAGAGAATGAGTAAGCCATGGCAGCAGAAGCTTGCTGAGGTAGAGGATTGTTCCCTTTATCCCGTGAGAGCAGTATACAGCAGTTCCTTCCATCACAGTTATGGGATTTCAAAGTTGCAAGACATTTTGGAGATTATCTATTCCAAACCATAACTCAGTACATATTGCAAGGAACTGGGCTTTCTTGATATGCACTGAATGAATTTCCTTATTCTGTGTTGGTCCAGAAAGACAAATTGTATGGCCAAAGTATATGATGGATACAGACAGAGAGAAGTCTATGAAAAGTCAAACATTTTACAAATAGAATTATCTACCTAGGAGAAATGGCTATATTCTTCTTTAATGTCCATAGTACTGATTACTACATGCTCCTTTCCCAGGTTTGGATTCCTGTCACTTGCTTTAGTTTTTAAGCTTTTTCATGGTATTTATTAATTTATAACATGCCATTCCATCTATTCATTAATCAGGAACATTGTTTATTATCATCTGGAATCTGACTCCATGTTCCCTTCTCTACACAAATGTATGCCTCACTGGTTTGCTATGTTTGCCGCATATACTTAGCTATATGCATGATGTTTTTAACCAGAGCTCATTAGACCTTCTCTGATGAAGAAATTGTAAATGTTCAATGACTAAAGGATCTCTATGTTGTCCTACTGTGGATTAACAGCTTGTGCCATGAGTCCTTCATTATGGATGATACACACTGATGAAACTGCTCTATATTCTGCTCACTGAGAGGACACTGCTGAGAGGTCTCTTGGATGCCAGGCAGAGTCAATGGCTATAAAGTTTCCCAGTGCTCACAGGTTCTATTCTTATCTCATCATGAACTGCCAACAAACAGGTCATAGGCTGGACCACATTCAGAAGAAAAACTAATTATAAGGCTGGACTCCAGAGTTCCTGACCCAGATTTGAATGTTCTCTGTCTTCTTTACTAGCCCTGTGAGTTTGAACCAGTTTTCCTAACATTGGTAGCATTCAGTTTACTCCCATTCAAAATGGAAACACTTAAAGGCAACTAACGGAATGTTGCTTCAGATACAGGATGGGTTCCTGCACATGGATAGCTAAGAACACACACAGCTGGCACAGTCAGTGCTTGCTAAATGTCAGCTCTTATTATTGCTGCTTGACATTTCCTCAGTCAGGAACACACTCTTCACATCCGGGTTCATGAATTTCAAAGCTTCAGTGTCATCCAAGGATGCCATCCTGGGAAAACAAGTAAGCTGTGAGGGAGACCAAAGGACCAGTGTACCTGTTCAGGCCATGGGCAACATTTCTTTCTTTTGACTTTTCTGATAAGTAACACTAGGGGCTATTTTCTTCCTCCAGCCAGGAAAAGAAAACCTAAGATAAAAAGGGGTATCTTTTACTTGGATTAGAAATTTTGGTTGGTTTGTTCTATCTTCTCATGAAACTTGCACTTTCATGTGGTATTGAACATGTCCTGAAAGATGTGAGACTGTGAGAAAGAAGAACATCTAGCTCAGGGTCTGGTGACACCAGAATCKCAGCATTTGCTATAACACCCTGTCTTGCATCATTACCTCAGTGAAACAGGACTGATCTTCCTTCCTTCCTCCCTCATCATATGTCCCATAAGTCCTCTTCCCTCCGCCCATTCCCCAATCATCCCCCCCCCACCATTTCTCTGTTCTGCTACTCTCCTACAATACTGGATCAAGTCTTTTTGGGACCAGGGCCCTCTCCTCCCTTCTTCTTGGGAATCTTTTGATTTGCTAGTTGTGCCTTGATTATTCAGAGCTTCTGGGCTAATTAATATCCACTTATCAGTGATTGCATTTCATGTGTATGCTTTTGTGATTGGGTTAGCTCACTTAGGATGATATTTTCCAGTTCCAACCATTTGCCTAAGAATTCCATGAATTCATTGTTTTTAATTGCTGAGTAGTATTCCATTGTGTAAATATACCACATTTTCTGTATCCATYCCTCCATTGAGGRACATCTGGGTTCTTTCCAGCTTCTGGCTATTATAAATAAGGCTGCTATGAACATAGTGGAGCATGTGTCTTTGTTGCATGCAGGGGAATCCTCTGGGTATATGCACAGGAGAGGTATGGCAGGGTCCTCCGGAAGTGTCATGTCCAATTTTCTGAGGAACTGCCAGACTGATTTCCAGAGTGGTTGTACCATCTTGCAATCCCACCAACAGTGAAGGAGTGTTCCTCTTTCTCCACATCCTCACCAACACCTGCTGTCTCTTGAGTTTTTAATCCTAGCCATCCTGACTGGTGTAAGGTGGAATCTTGGGATGTTTTGATTTGCTTTTTCCTGATGACTAATGATGTTGAACATCTCTTAAGGTGCTTCTCTGCCATCCGAATTTCTTCAGGTGAAAATTCTTTGTTTAGCTCTGTACCCCATTTTTTAATAGGGCTATTTGGTTCTCTGGAGTCTTGTTTCTATAAGAATGACAGTAAATTAGCCATGCATAGTCCTGGGGTAATGAACAACACTGACCATTCTCAAACTGAACATAATTCGTGGACACTACTTATGGGAGGATTGTTTCTTAGCTCTTTATATAATTCTGATGGAGATGTTTAAAATCAATGAAAATTAGAAAAACAAAAAGCAACTGAAAGATAACACCAAATCACAGTCCTGTAGAATTCTGGGACTGTGTTATGTGACATATATGTGCATCCTGGATACCCAGCACTGTACCTGTATATCCTAAACACACTTTCTTATAAAATAAAGGTTCCTTATTACTATCCCTGTTCTGTGTGTATTCCAAAGATAGCCAATGTTTATGTAGAAATGTTGAGTTAAGATTTTTCTCACTTGATTCTTATTAGACTATACTGACTCAAGATAAACCCACTAATTTTCTACTTTAGCATAGTACTTTCTTCTGTAATGGGAAACACATTTCTGTTTTTCTGTTCCCCTTTCAGAAAACACAACAGTGTTTCATGTCGAGCAGTTTTTTTCCTAAGGGTATTTTTGGCATCAAGGTTTCTCCCCAGACCCTAAAACCCAAAGAACAGACCCTCGAAAAACATTGGAAGGTAGTAGCAATTCTATGCTTCAATTCTTTCTGACATAGGGCAGGCAGGACTTCCTCATAATTTTGATAAAGATTAGCCTTGACACTGCCTACTTCTCAAGTCACCTTCAAACTGAAGGGCAACAGCAAATCTCTAGGTGTGATTAAGAACCTTTTAATAGGGCAAAGTTTAGCAGCAATGAAAACACAGTCTACATAAAACCATAAATAGTTGTGGTTTTTCAACTTTTAAAAATTGAGATTGCTAATCAACTCCTTGCCCAAGGATGGAAGGTGTACTATTTGTGCATGTGCCAATCAAACGGTGCCAAACATTAGGCTCACACAAGACTTATCCTTCTGCAAAGTAAATACGGCTCATTATTGGTTATCACGTCAACTACAAAGAGCTCTGAGCCGAGAGCACTATTGATCCRGGTAAAAGAGATAAAACCCAAAGGACTTAGTGTGCATGTTCTTTTGCTTGAGGCAACTTCCTTCCCTCCAAATGCACATTTCACAGCATCATAAAATGGTCAATGGGAGTCCAACATGACCATGACAGTTATTGTCATTGCCAATAACAACAACCTCTGAGAGGCTGTGGGTGAGAAGTAGGTACAGTATTTGCTTTGTACAAGGAACAGAGGCTGGGGAGCCAGACAGGTCGATTTTTTTTTCAAATAGCATTAGTGTTCCCTCCTCTTTTCTACTCTGAGACCCTAACAATACATTTCTGAAGCTATGTTAGTGTCCACAAATTTAGAAAGGYCACATTTTCCTGTTGAACACGGCTTTCTATGATTGTAAATGTCTTTGATGATAACTCTAATGATGAGCCCACTTTAAAGTCAATTCTGCCTCTGTTTAAAGCTACTAGTACCATATTGGGTGTCTTTTGATGTATACATGGCATACCCTTTTCCTGACTTCTGTCCCACAGCTCTAACATCTTTGTAAATATGTTTCACAGAAAGCCCACCACTGAGTCTTTTTTTTTAAATTTTCTTTAAAATCTAGATTGATAATTTTTGTCAATGAACTTGGATGAACAATAGATTTATTTGTAATTTTATTATCAATAAAGTCATGTATAAGCCCATGTCTTGATATCCATTACTATAAGCCCATACTTGATATTCATACTTGTAATAGCTCCTCATTTTTCCTTTCATATTATCATCTGGGTTAATCAAATATTTTTATGACTATTCTGTTTCTAATGTCTTTTGTAGGTATTTTCTCTATCACTCTGTTTATCTTTTTAAAATCTTAATATAAGCAGCATGTAAACAAGGAAAATACCTAGTGTGGAAAAATTGTTCCGAAGGCTCTTATTCTATAAAAATTCGGTGGAGCATAAGCCTCTTTTTGTTGCTTGTTGTATATGCATGTGTTGTCTATGTATGTGTGTATAAGTATGTTTGCTCATGGGTGCCTATCTGAAGGCTGAACCAGGGCATCAGGTGGCTTCCTTTGTTCTCACATTATTGTCCCAAGACAGGGTCTTCTGTGGTATCCCTTGCTCAGCTGAATATGCTGACTGGCCAGTAAGCTCCGAGGATCTACCTGTACAAAGCCCTCTATGCTGGAGTTATGGGGACATGCATCTGCGTTCAGATWTTACATATTTACAGGGAACCGAACCCATGTCCTCATGCTTACAGAATAAGCACTCTAATATATTAAGCACCATCCCCAGAGCATATATCTCAAAATAGTGTTTGAAAATCTTCATGTCTCCTTATCACCTCTGGTAGCTGAGGTACCTCTGGGTTGCAATAAGTCAGATATTGTTAAATATGTACATTTTTCTCTTTTTCTTTACTGAAGACCATTTGTCTACACAAGGCCAAGCCTTTGCCTATGTACTGGATTAGCAAGTGCCTTCTGAGGACAAATGATAGGTTTTCAGTTCATTTCAGACCTGATTTTCTCTCTTTAGAATTCTGACTTTCAGTATTCTGAGCCTCCTAGCTTAAGAATGATTTTATGATTGTGATAATTTTATAATTCATCATTTTAAGTGGAGCAATGACTGCCACTCCTCTCTCAGAAGCAAACATTGTGACTACAATTGCACATCTGAGATGCAAAAGCTTATCTCAAGGTTAGAGGGCAGGGTTGGATTGCGCAGTTTACATTCCCACTGGGCCCTGTGCGAGTGATTTAACCACTGGACCTTTGTTAATTCTCTTGTAAAATGGGATTAATGATTCAACGTGACTTTAAGGTCATTGTGAGGATATAAAATAATGAATGCAAAATATTCCACATGATGCCTGAACATAATGATTTTTTAAAGGTTAGTTATTCTTATAACTTGGATATGTTTTGAGTTTGTTCCCTAAGGGTTTGCATGTGGGGAGCCTGGTCTTTAGTGTGTTGATTGCCCTWGGAAGATGTGATAATCTAAGAGGAACAGAGTGGTGGTAGGTATTCTGTTACTTCCTGTCTGGTGACCAGAATTCTTCCTCTAACAGGTTCCCCATTGGCCTTGAAGTCTTAACTGGAGCCAAATATGGTAGACTAATGCCCTTAAACCTACCCAACATGAGTTTAAAAAGTCTCTATTCTCACAAAGAAGTCTATCTTAAGTACCTTGCTATATTGTTAGATCAACAGAGAGTAGACCAGCATACCTATTATTAGACAGTATTGATTATGCTACATGGGAGCCCAGACATCATCAATTTTGAATCAGATATCACTTAGGAACATTGTGACTGCGAATAATCTGTTTGACTTCTTTATAGCTATTACTTCTTTGTGAACTGTACCATTAGTGATATGTCATAAGTGTTTATCTTTTCATGGCATAGAGGATAAGGCTTGCTTCATGAGGGGTTCAAATGAGAATGGTATTGACCCTGTAAATGCTGACTTGCTAAAGTATCGGTTGTAACTAAAGTTTAGGTCATGAGTGTGAAACTGAGATCAAGTCTCTGGGAAATTTAATTTAACTGATTGCAAACCATTATTTTCATTCTTTTCCTATGAAAAGGATTGCTCACAATGGCACATCAGATGATAAGGTTGCATCTTATTATAATTACTGTGCCAGGGTTGCATATAGGCTGCTGGTTCTTAAGCAAGCTTCAAGAATAAAGATGTGTACATATTAGCGTCATCCCCTGCTAATACATGCTGAGAGTTGTATCAGTTGATTTTCATTGTCCACCTGGCAATGTATATTTGGAATCACCTAGGAGACATATCTACGAGTACACTTTTGTGAGCCTTTATAGAAAGGTATAACTGAGGAGAAAAGATCTACTCTATAAGTGAGAGACACCATCCCATAGGTGAGGACCGTGTACTGAATAAAAAGGGAAAAGGGAGAAAGCTATAGAAAGGTGTTGACATTCCTTTAACACTGTAGCTGTAAGCCATTGCTGCCCCCATGCCATTCTCACCAAGACGGTCTGTATCATCACTAAACTGTGAATCAAAATGAACCCTTTCTCCCTCAAGTTGTTTCTTCTCTGGTATTTGTTTACTTGAATTAATTTTACCAAAAATACTTCTTTGGGAAAATACTGCTTTATATCATTCCAATCTTTCTTTCTTTTTTCATTAAAAAAAATCTCACTTCAAGAAATGATATTATGTGTTTCCGTCTGTGCCCAGAGATGACCCTGTGCCACAGCTCTCCATACTCAAATCCCTCCAGGAGAAAGCTGCTTTCCCAGGGTTCTGGCACACCTGAAAACATAGGTAAGACCACCACTTCTGCTCAAAAACCTGGCCCAAGAGGGACCTGCCTAGAGCCCTCAGGACACAGGAATCTAGGAGCAGCCTGGGACAGGATCCTTCTAGTTTCCATGTTCACCCAGAGCTGACCCTGTGCCACAGCTCTCAATACCCAAATTCCTCCCAGCAAGAACTGGTCCCCCAGGAGTACAGACACACAGGCTTGCAGGAGGGACAAGCCACAATCAGAGACAATAAGAATGGCTAACACCAGAGATATCAGATGGCAAGAGGTAAGGGCAAGAACATATGCAAAAGAAACCAAGACTACTTGGCATCATAAGAACCCAGCTCTCCCACCACAGCAAGCCATGCATACTATAACACACAGAAAAGACTGATTTAAAAATCACATCTTATGATGATGATAAAGAACTTTAAGAAGGACATAAATAACTCCATTAAAGAAATACAGGAGAGTACAGGTAGAAAGGTAGAAGCCTTTAAAGAGGAAACACACACACACACACACACACACACACACACACACACACAATTCCTCAAAGAATTCCAGGAAAACACAACCAAACAGGTGAAGGAATTGAACAAAACCAGGATCTAAAAATGGAAATAGAGTCCACCATCTTGGCTCCCAGATGGACCAGACAGGCAATATCAGGTACACAGAGATATCCTAAGTTTTATATCACTTGGGACATAGCCCGCCAGCTTCTGTGTGCACCCAAGGCTTGGGCAGCTCTGCGGGTCATCTGTGTGCCAGGCCTGTCGGGGGATGTTTGCCCTGCAGAGTGATCTTTCCAAAAATCCAGCCCTACACAGGATAATATTTGGAAAACTCCAACACAAGGATAGAAACTATACCCTAGAAAAAGCAAGAAATTAATCTTTCAACAAACCCAAAGGAAGATAGCCACACAAACATAATTTCCCCTCTAACAACAAAATAACAGGAAGTAACAATCACTATTCTTTAATATCTCTTAGTATCAATGGACTCAATCCCCCCCAAAAAAGACAGACGAGTAGACTGGATACTTAAACAGGAATATACAGTATATACAAAGAATTCAAGAAGTTAGGCTCCTGAAAACCAAAATCCCTATTTAAAAAATGGAGAATAGAGTTAAACAGAGAATTCTCAACTGAGGAAATTCCAATGGCTGAGAAGCACCTAAAGAAATGTTCAGTATCTTTAGTAATCAGGGAAATGCAAATCAAAACAACCCTGTGATTCCACCCCCACACCAGTTAGAATGGTTAAGATAAAAAATTCAGGAGACAACAGATGCTGAAGAGGATATGGAGAAAGAGGAACACTCCTACATTGCTGGTAGGATTGCAAGCAGGTACAACCATTGTGGAAATCATTCTGGCTGTTCCTTAGAAAATTGGACCCAAGGACCCAGCTATACCACTGATGGGCATATACCCAGAAGATCCTCCAACATGTAATAGGATACATGTTCCACTATGATCATAGCAGCCATAATTATAATAGCCAAAAGCTAGCCAGATGTCCCTCAACAGAGGAATGGATACAGAAAATATGGTACATTTACACAATGGAATACTACTCAGCTATTAAAAACAATGAGTTCATGAAATTCATAGGCAAATGGATGGATCTAGAAAATATCCTGAGTGAGATAACTCAGTCATAAAAGATCACACATGGTATGTACTCTCTGATAAGTGGACCCTAGGCAAAAAGCACGGAATACCCACAATACAACTTATGGACTCTATGAAACTCAAGAGGAAGACCAGTGGATGCTTCAGTCCTACTTAGGAGGAGGAAAAATAATCAAGGGAATTAGAGGGTGGGAGGGACTTGGGAGGAAGAGAAGAGGGGAAAAAGAGGGGAAGAATCAGGTATGGGAGGAGATGGAGGAGATGTACAGATTGTCACGAAATTGAACAGAGGTGTGTAGAAATGGGGGATGGAGAGCTGGGGGTAACAACCATAAAGTCCCAGATGCCAGTAAAGCAAGAGCCTCCCAAGGACCCCAAGGGGATGACATTAGCTGAAATACCCCACAAAGGGGAGGGAGAACCTGTTGAGACCATATCTAGAGTTTAGGCATGGCCTACTGGTTGAGGCATGGGGCCACACACCCATCTCTAAAATTTTAACCTAGAATTGCTCTTGTCTAAAGGAAATACATGGACAAAGAGTGGAGCAGAGACTGAAGGAAAGGCCATCCCTGAGACTGTCCCACCTGGGGATCCATCCCTCATGCAGATACCAAACCCAGAAACTATTGCTGATGCCAGGAAGTGCTTGCTCACAGGAGCCTGGTACAGTTGCCTCCTGAGAGACTCTGCTGGAGCCTGACCAATATAGACAAGGATGCCCGCAGCTAACAATCAGACTAAGCACAGAGATCCCAATGGAAGAGTTAGGGGAAGGACTGAAGGAGCTGAAGGGGCCTTATCTGGCATCAATGAAAGGGAAGGCCCTTGGTCCTGTAAAGGCTTGATGCCCCAGTGTTGAGGAATGCTAGTGTGGTGAGGCAGAAGTGGGTGGGTRGGGGAGCACTCTCATAGAAGCAGGGTAAGTAAGGATAGGACAGGGGGTTTGCAGAGGGGAAACCAGGACAATATTTGAAATATAAATAAATAAAATATCCATTAAAAATGAATTCCTTGCTTAAATTAAAAATAAATGATATTATATAGTAGCTGTCATTTTTCTTTTAAATATTACTTAGCCCAAATAAAATCCTGAAAATCTTGTAAAATCATAATTAAAATCAGAGCATTTAAATTTATTTTTTATTATAATATGGTATGTCCCGTACCCTTTCCTTCTTTCATACTCTCCTGTATACTCCTCCTTGGTCATTTTTTCAAATTCATGGTCTCTTTTTTAATAATTGTTTTATGTTTATGATATATTTGTCATGCAATGTCATTTATGGCATGCATAACTATATAACTGCATAAATACAACCTTAGTTTATATAATGTTACTTGTACATATGTTTTCAGGGATGGCCATTTGGTATTGAATAACCAATCGGTGTACCCTAAAGCCAAAACCTGTGATCCACTAAAAAAAAAAAAAGGTGAATATTTGAAAACTTCACCTTGGAGGTTTTGTGGATTTAATTGCCTCTTTTTCTTGTTCTTTTCTCTCAATTTGAGATATCACAGTGACCAAGTGCCTRTATGTCACAGATCCCAATTCTTCTCTAATATTTCAGCACATTAAATGAAGCTACAAGAGTTTGCTGAAGTTTCAGAAATGCTCAAAAACCTGTTACACATTGACCCATTYGTGATACTTGTGCTCTTATTCTAAAGGGGAGAGCCTGGATCACAAATGAATTTAAATGACCCGTGACAGATCAATGTATAAATTGATGTTTATTTCAGAGTCTAGCATTTTCCAGGTGGCCTTACTGTCCTGCAGGCAAATGTAAAAGAAGGTAATAAATATCTTCCCTTCTCCATCACACTTCCACTGGCCCCAGAGTCCATACTAGAAAATTTCCKTCTTTCTGGGTGGACCCTTACCACTAATCGACTCCATAGCTGGGCCTTTTCCTCTCCAGAGGCCACCTTGATTTCCACCCTTCGTCCTTACCATGGTTTCAGAAGCACAGAAGATATTTTGTCTGCCTGTGCTACACCTCAATGACTCTCTATTTGTTCTATCGTCAGCACAGACTGTTCATCTACTTTGAGCATATTTTGTGGTTTTTTTCTTCTGTGGAACTTGCAGCCCTGGTAATAAAGCTAGTGCTCAGGGAGGAGCAGCGTGAATGTGACTCTTTCAATGAAACTCAGAAGCACAGCCCTTGCTTGGCTCTTGAGGTTGACAGCCGCATTTTTCTGGAAGCACTCTGGCCTGTATGTGTTTTATTCATGCGGGCCTCACACGATGACATAGATTTAATCAATGGAAGTCAAGTACCACACATTAGATCCTAGAAGTCTCTGTTCTTGGCACTTTCTGAACTCTGAGAATTGTTGGTTTTTCAAACCAACAGGCGTGTCAACATTTGTTTAGTTCAGTGTCTTGTCCTTGAGGAAACAAGTTATAA
This sequence comes from Apodemus speciosus, assembly GCA_002335545.1. Classification (NCBI taxonomy): domain Eukaryota; kingdom Metazoa; phylum Chordata; class Mammalia; order Rodentia; family Muridae; genus Apodemus; species Apodemus speciosus. Next base: position 19,578 of record BDUI01005267.1, read on the forward strand.
CTGACCCTGCTAGGGATGAGTCAACTGAGGTTGACCAAGAAAGTTTCTCCACAAGATCTAAACAAGTGCTAGAGAAAGAGGAGGGGAGGCTCTGTTTGATTTGATTTTCTCTAACAATGACTGTTTCTTTTCCCTCAAGCAAAATCTTACGTGGAAACCATAGTAAATCTATTAAAGGCATTGGGTGACAATGTTGCATAACTTTTGACTCATTACATTCATTTTTACATTCAATAAATGCTCCAAAAWATTCTGAAGCCTTTTTTTGAATGAAATAAACATGTGGAGTTGAATATCAGAGATGATAGTTACTTCACATTAGAGGCAGTGTTCAATTACTTTTGGCTATTCCTTCTGGTTTTGTTCTTCTGTGTCAATCGTCTCCATTCCAGGGAACAGCAGACATAAATGTAAACGTTAGATAAGGTTTTGACTTGCAAATTTCTTTGAATCTTTTGGTTAAATTGAATGAGAACTTTGAGTCTTTCCTTAGTTGAGCCACTGTCATCTTAAGACTCTCCATATGCATTATTATAAATACATCAATTAMAAAGACCCAACGCCTACAAGAACAAAACAAAACATGATCCTCTGATGATCTGTGTAACATGTAATATCTACCGTTCTTATTGGAACACTTACCCCAAACCGTGATGAAAATAGTCACCATCTATTATCTTTATCCTTTCCTAGTGCTCAAATATAATAGAAATRTACAACACTAAGAGACATTTGTTTGTGCAAATATATATAGTCCTATATCCCAAGAAGCATAGACTTCAACTAATAATCTTTCTAATGAATGTTTTGTTCCCACACATTTTGACTGTATGCACAGGGAAAGGAATAGAGATTTTCTTCTAAATTCTACCACAGATAGCATAAGATCATCCAGTACAAGGCCGGTGAGATTTCAAACTCTAAGAAACATTCAGTGTATCTGCTGCTACTGTTATAAAAGTTTATAAATATCCCTGAGTAAGCACACATACCAATGGATGTTTGAGTCCATTGGATGTGTATCATTGGGTCCAAATTTTAAAACACTGAAACACCTCTGGAGAATCTTTGATATGGTCTGTCCTCTGGCTATTCAGTATAATGTCATCTTCTCCACTTGTCCTACATTGTTGATGGTCCTCTCTTGTGTATCCTCACTCTAGAAAATTCCTTATTTTAACACACTTCTTTAGGTATCTAAATTTTATTCTTTTGTTCCAGTCAAAAATCAGTTCCCTAGTTTGGAGTGTCTTCCTCCCAAAGAAACATTCCTTCCAAAGTAGCTCTTTCTATGATAGCCACCATCTATTATCTTCTCAGCACCATGCCTTGCTTGTAATTATGGCATCTCTTCTCTCACTTTATAAAATATATTTCAATGGCAAAGCAAATCTCTGGTTAACTGCTTCAATTCAGCAGAACACTTATATACTGCTGTTTTAATATTAGGGTTAGGGCTAGGGTTCACCCCATTCCATTATTATTACTATAGAAGTATCCCATTAAGGACAATAAATAATGTGTTCATCCTAGTCATGCATGTTTTATAAAGCACAGTGTATGGTACATAATCAATGGCTCCCATTTGCACTATGAGCTTTTGACAAGTAGTTCAGCATTTGATTAGGTAAGGAATATGACTTGAGTAGTCACTTCAACAGCATATATGTTCAAAAGTAAGTATCTCAGATTGGAAATCAGGAATATTTGGTTCCTATTTCAGATCTCATTGTGCAGCAGATCAAATATCCCTGAATGGAGTAGGGAAGTTATAAATTATCAGCATGTGTTTTGTTATATCAGATAACAGAATACTTTCAGATAAAATTGATTCATTTCTTGAGATTTGCAAAGATGTGCAGAGCTAATTGGTGTTTGAAAGCATTGACGTAGAAGAGATTTTGGTGTTCCATAAGAAAAAGTTGTGAAAGTAAGTAAAATATCCCAAAGCTATGTATGGGTAGCTACTGCTACAAATATTTGGTTGGATCCACAAAGATTGTGTATGACATCCTGACTTGCCAGTTAATATCTATGATACTTACCCTCTCTGAAGACAAGTGTTCTCATGTATAAAATATATGATATCAGTAGTTCAAATCCAAGTCTTCACATTTTCTCTGGTTTGGTGAAAGAGGTTAATAAACTATTTTAAAGTACAATGATGAAAGCATATTTTACCATGTCAATGAAAAGACAGCCTAACATAAGACATGAGGGCTAAAGCACTGAATGAAATATATAAAGAGCTAGGGTGAGCCTTTCCAGATCCCCTAAGACAGAGACATGTCTGTTCATGACTTTGTCTCCATTTCAGACCTCGTGAAGTGATACAATAATGGCTGGTTTGCTTCCGTTCCAAGGTCACATGAATGCTATTTTCTGGAGGGGTAGCACTATGCAAAAGAGAGACTTTTGAGAGGTTGTCTRAAATTAAGTGGTGTGCTTTTCCCTGTCCATGTGGAAGTCCCTTGAGAAATAGTCAAAGTCTTTTTGTCAACTAGCAAAATATGACCCTAGGACTCCTGATCTGTTTGTGTATGTGAATGAACAGATATTGAGGGCAAGAATGAAGGGAGATTGGGAAAAAGTGCATTTTGGCACCTAGTATCTATCAGATTGTGTCTCATGATGGCATTTATTTATCTTGCTATGTTAGTTTATTTTCCCTATTGCTGTGGTAAAATTTAAAAAAAAAAACTACAAAAACATAAGAGATAAAGTGTTCCTTTTCCAGATGATATGTTCCTTTATAGCCGGGAAAGCATAGGGGAAAGAGCCAAAGGGAGGGTGGGTTTTCACACTGCATGGCCAGATACTCAGAAGGGAAGCTGGGCTATAAAACCCAAAGGCCCACTTCCTCCCCTAGTAATGCCACCCCCCCCCCAGGCTCTATAACTTTCCCAAACAGTGCSACCAGCTGGAACCAAGTTTTCAAACATGTGAGCCATAGGATAGGATACAAAGCCAAAGACATTACTTTGTTTGCAAAACAAATTAGGAAATGAAGGCTAAGAGAGCTTACATATTTTAGGCAAAGGACATCATGCATCCTACAAGATTCCCATTAGAACTTAGGATCCTATGAAGCAACATCAAGAAGGCTTGCTTCATTTGCCAAGTTAGACTTTCTGTCCTTCTTCATCACAAACAAGATTATCAGTAACAATTCATTGTCCTTTCTTCTGAAACCTACTCGTCCTTGCCTGCATGCCATCTCACAACTCGAGGCCACTTCCGTGGCTAACTGGAGAAGGGTTGAAAGTGTGTCTTCATCTGGATTCCTGTCTCACATGTCCTTCACAGCTATGGTCTGTGGTCTGCTTATGTAGTAATAAAATAACCTTAAACTGAATTCCATCCAACATTCTCAGCGATCTTGAGACCCAAACACATCACCTGTGGTTTGGCTTAGGAGTAGGTTGCTGTGGCAGCACCAGTCCTGACCATTTATCTTTCATTGCATTACATGAATAATTCTTATCCATGTTTCAGGAGCTTGGCTAGCCAGCTCTCTTAGGGTGGTGTGAAAGGGTAGATCTATTCTGTAAATAAAAAGAATAATTCTAAAGAAAGAAGGACTTCTTTCAAGTTCCTTCAAAATTAAAGGGAGGGGACATACAGCTGCATAGAGGCTTTGAAGATCCAAATCTCAGTAAGTATCCAGTCCTAGTGGAATACAGTGGTTGCTGACTTTCAAATGTTTTATGTTCCCCCTTTGTTGGCAAAGGGGCTAGAATTGATGACTAACCAGTTCTTTTATCATCAAGGACTATTATTTTCTCACAGTGACCTCAGAGTAGCCATGACATTTATGATCTTATTCATACAGGCTCTATGCCCAGAAACATAGGGGAATGAATCTTTCCTTCAAATGAAGAGTATTGCTGACTTCAGAGTACTCTTCTTCCTAAGATAGGTTAGACTTTTTTTTCTGTTAATAATGCCACATGTTAAATACATGTGGGTTTCCCTTATTTTCTGTCAGTCTCTATCAAATGTCTTGTCTCTTCATTGGCCTTTACAAGGCTAGGAAAAGACAAAGCATGGCTTTCAAAGTGTTTCTGAAAGTTTTTCCTCTGAGCCCACTAGAGAGGTAGAAAGCTCAGGCTGAAGTTCTGTCTGATCACCCTCAGTGATAGTTTGTAGTTATTCAGGATTTGGTAGCTTCCTCAACACAGTGACTGTTATTTTGTACTACTGTAGGTAAGAAGAGCACAGTCCAGATGCCTGTCTTCTGAGGACTTGATAAACCTGTCTATTCATCACTTCTATGTGACATGTAGGTAGGTAGGTCACTGCACACTTTCTTTTCATCTCCATTGCAAGTAGATTCTACTTTTATTACCTACCTAAATTGAAAGTCTAATTAAATTTGGTCAAATTATTACTTACTTTTGGTTCTCACACAATAATATTCCTTCAGGTCTATCAAGATCCAAACCACAGATGTGATACATACATGTTAAAAATTAAATTTCTCTTTATTTAGGTCTAACACACAAGTTCCATGTTCTAGAAGTATTTACAGGTAACAGAGTTTTCAAGACAATCATTGTATACATAAATGTATATGAAGATGAAGTTCAAATATTATCTAAAATAATGTGAACTGCTCCGCCATCTTGCCTCAGCTCAGAGCTGCAAGCGGTCGCCACCTGA
>BDUI01005267.1:36711-65835 GCA_002335545.1 Apodemus speciosus
ACTCCACTGAGACATCACTCATAATCCAATCATTTGTCCACATAGCTGTCAATTTCTCCCAATAGCCTTAAGATGTCTGCTAAATATGCTGGCATTCACCTGCAGTTCCAGCATTTGAGAGCTAAAGGCAGGAGAATCAAGAGTTTATGGTCATTCTCAGCTATATAGAGAGTTTGGAAATAGCCTCTGCTATTTGAGTGCCATTTTCAAATACTAAAAACTGTGTGTATGTGTTTATGTATGCATTGTGTATGTATGTATGTATGTATGTATGTATGTATGTACATATGTGTCTATATGTGTATGTGTATCTATATAAAATAAATATCTTTTCTTCCATATACTTTTGCAATATTTTACAGTAGTTTTCATCTGAAGAATCTCAAATTTTACAAAGATCATTGTYAGTGAGAAAGAACAAAACTTATTGAATAATTCAATTAACCATCAAATATAAATGGTTAGAAACATGACACATTATAGAGGACAGGGAATTGAGCAAGAATGCTTTTCTATCTAAAAGTTGTGCTATCTTTCCAGATTCTACTGTCTGTGAGTTGCAGTGAGTAATTTAAACTCCCCAAATTCATTCTCTGGTTTTTAAGATGTGGTTGTATTCTGCAGCTTCACAGTGTTTTTTTTTTTATAAGACTCAGATACAAYAATGTACATGATGCTCATTGCAAACTGTAAAGTACAATATGTCTATTGATTATCTTCTCAAGAGAAGGAAGGAAGATGGCAAACYGCCCTATTACGGAGAAAGAAATCACTATTAAAAGAATTACTGCAATGTGCTAAGACTGGTAAGCTATATGCCAAGGGAGAGCCAAGGAAATGTTAAGAATTTCCCTACAATTCACTCTAGAGAAGGAAAGCAGCAACTGTATTTTTATCTTTGAACATTTCATACATGTATACATTGGACCTCATCCTCCATTTGGTCCTGTCTGCCCCAGCACACCACTCTTGCAACATTTTCATATCCTCTTTAAAGATGTATGTTTATAATCCTTGTAGTTCTATCCATAATGCTCATATACTTATGGRTGTACAATCATTAAGGCATGGATGGACAACTGACATGTGTCTACCCTTTCCCCCAAAGCGACTCTTCCTTTTMCAATAGCTATCAGCTTGTAGTAGTACTGCAGCAAGTGGAAGGGACTTGGGAAGTCTCGATCTGGTGAAAATCTTGTAATCACAGCTCCAGTGAATTCATATGTGTAAGAGCAGGGCACACCGAGAAGACAGCATTTCACAAGACCTGCCCCTCATCCTCCAGCTCCAAGATTCTTTCCAGTCCCTCTTTCACAATGTTTTCTGACTTTGGTAGATATAGAATATTGATACAGATATTCTAATTTATAGTACTTACAATCACATATTCTCAGCAGTCTGAATAGTAATGTGTTTCTGCATTAGCAACTTCCCACTGTAGAAAGGAACTTTTCTTATCGAGGTTAGAGTAGTGTAATTCCACAGTGATAAATATTCAGAAGGCAGTTTGTCGAAATGATCACTTAGCAAAGCATTAATAGGGCCTATGACTTTCAGAGATATAGGTTTTGATCATGATCACAGTACAAGGCATGAATTCCATCCTGTAGAACAGACCTCACATGTAGTCAAGAGAATGGTTGGTAAACCTATAAACATTATTACTACTATTGTATCATCAGGAACATCTTGCCTTGCAGTTTGGCATTGTATCCTTCAAGGTTCATAGCTGAATAAGACAATTGAGTTATTTTGTTATCATTTTTGGKTTTTTTTTGGTTTTGTTTGTTTGTTTGTTCCAGCAACCAAAATATCACATTCCAGCATTATGAAAGCTAGGTAGCAGTAGTTTCCTGACCAAATCAGATTGGTTTCTTTGTGTCCTGCAGTCAAATTATATGCAGTTTTCAGCAGTTGAGGATAAATAAATAGCTTCTGTGGGTAACTTAGAACAATGACAATAGTAGGTGTTGTTTTAAATGGCTCTGGAGCTCTCCTGATGTGTAACTAATTGGAAGATAACTTACACCTGAAATGAGATTTTCATGTAATAACCCATAACTTAGAGCCGAACTACTCATACATGAGGAGTGTCTGTGCTTAAATTTTTTTCTTTTTAAAGTTATATTTTATTGTCTAATAATATAGAGAAATCTGTAAAAATAACTATACTAAAATTTTATTCCATAAAGGAAATCAAAGCAAAGAATTCCTTAAATGTAAATGCATCATTGTATGTCTGCCTCTATCACCCTTTGCCTATGCTGGTTCACAATCATGGACTCTAACCATAGGTTGTATTTATTTCCATGACAGCTCTTAAGCRCTGCCTGCCTAGGAAGACAGGATGATTGGCAGATGACTAGATATGCATTTGAGAGTACAAAAGGTAGCTTTATTAGTGGTAACAGGACAGTGTATGTATATTGAGATACCAGCTTTATGTAGTCATACACATATAAGGAAACTAGCATTAGAATTAACCTGGGCAGGGTTCTCCTTCAGTTCTTAGCTGTGTCACCTTAAACAAGTCACTGACTRTTGAGGCTTGAATAACAACAGCCCCCATAGGCTAATATATTGGAATTCTTGGTTCCTAGTTGGTGGAACTGTTTGCAAAGATTAGGAGGTATAGCTATGTTGGGGTTGTGTCATTGGGGGAGCACTTTGATGTTTCAAAAGACTTTAATCCTTTCCGGTATGTCTCCTCCCTCTGCCTCCTACTTCTGGATTAAGATGTTAGTGATCAGCTGTTTCAACCCCTATGCCTTTGTTTTGATGTCATGGAATCTAACCCTCTTAAAYCATAAACCAGTTTATTTTTTAAATATATGTTTCCTTGCCAGGCTGTCTTATCTTAGCAATATATAGGTAACTAAGACACCGACCCTTTTCAAAACTTTGTTTGTAAAATGGATCCAATAACAGCAATTTCAAAGCTGCATTAGAAGTATTGATGAAGCAATACAGGAAGAAGTCTCAAATTCAACCATGCTCAAGAAGGTTTATGAAATTTGTAGATTTTCTGCTTGCTTATTCTGGATCATCTGAGTCTGATATTCTTAGGTCTCTGGTTCTACATCCAAAGTAATGGGTTAACATATTGATTCTGAACTGTAGCTCAGTTGTGACTGAGTGAAGTTAAAAATGTAAGGCAGGAGAGTGAGTTCTAGGACAGCCAGAGCTACACAGAGAAACCCTGTCTCCAAAAACCACCAAAAAAGTAAGGCAAATCTATAGAATGAGGTTACCCATGGTTTAAGACATTTTATTGCTATGTGGAGCTTGGGGGTGATGCAACATGGATTGGGATAATGAAGAAACAAAGAGAAAAGAATTCTAGCATTCATTTAATCATCTGTTCCTTAGAAAAGGTAAACTGCACATTATGTTCCCAACTATAAGTGTGGAAAATATGGTAGGYAACTGCCTAACATGTTCATGAATCTGTCTTTATGAGATTCATGATACAGAGTTTCAACAATGCTAAATGACACAGAATTCTCCATGAATGTGTGTAAGAAATTTGTGAAACTATCTCAGCCAGTGCATCCAAAGCATTTTATTACAACTGACATTTTTTTCTATATTCACAAAGCTGCTGAGGAGTATGTAGACGTCTTAAGCTGCTGAACTGGATAGGAATTCCGTGGCAATCATTCATTATAGAAATCAGCTAACAACGTGTCTTCTTTTCCTGGGCTACTTTTGTAAATGAAGCTTCACTGGAGCATGACCACATCAAGTTGTATCCATATGGTCTCTCGCTTCTTTTGTATAGTGGAATTGAATTAGTTGGAACAGAGATCTTAAGGCTCATTCTGTAAAGTATTTACTATTTAGCTTGRTAATGGAAGGTTTCCCAATCTTCCGTTCTAATGCTCTTGGCATACTAAAAGCCTTCAGAAATCTCATATCCAAGAAATCTCATATCCAAGATTCAGTTTTTAATGTAGAACTTCTGGGTAGGCAACTCCAAGCAGGTATCAATGATACCTACCTCTTGTCATTTACATCCATGTCTGATATTCTCCAATAAGCTTGGACTATACTGATGAGCTTTTTTTTAGTGAGGAAAATCGAAAGTGAGGACATGACACTTTGGATATTACATCATAAGGGGGGGGGTTCTCTGAGGCACTCCCTGTTTCTTCCTTGGACCAGAGTTATCAGCTATTATGTTAGAAATGTGTGGAAGAAGCCTCTAGGGAAGACCATGTGGTAAGAATCCAAGTCCTGAAGTGACTACATGTGTACAACAGAAAGTGGAGCTGGTTTGTCTGCCAAGAGTCATGTAAGTGAACGTGGAATNGGAGAGAGAAGGATCATAAGTTCAAGGTCAGCCTGAGCTAGTAAGATTGGGCCTGGCATGGATGCAGCTCAGTGGTAGAGTTCGTGTTGGCCTTAAGATGGGTGAGGCCTCTCGTACAGCAAGGGTGCACGGGAGGTGACTGGAGGTACAGTATCCCACACACGCTACAAACGGGAAACCAAGACTAAGTCAGGGGGTGTCCTGGGACCCCCCCCCAGGAAGACAACAAAGGAAGCCAGCACCTCTATAACAGCTCAGGGTCTGACAGGAAGGAACCCGTCGAGAAGTAGGCAGAACAATGAAAGTAAGTCTGTTSGRAGGCCATCCCTCCACCCCGCCCAGTGCTGGACCAGAGCAGGGATCTCAGGAGGACTTGGCTTTGGATCTGGTTGCCAGGATACGGCACGGCCATGCCTGAACATCCCTGGAAAGCCCGCTTCCGTGGAACACCCCCAACCAGAATAGGAATGGAAGGGCCGAGCCTCATTATGGGCTGAGCTGATGGTTCTTAACAAATTGTCTTCAGCAAGCTTGACAGACAGGGGCGTGAGGGCAGCCGCGCCATGCGAGATCAGCTAGGTTTAGGGACCTGAGACTCGGGGAGAAGAGCTCGCATCTATCAAGATCAGGGCGCCTGCYGTCCTGCAGGATAGGTCTGTATTTTTTTTTTCTAGAACTAAACCCAAGCACATCAAACCTTGGTTCCTGACCTGACACTCCTCTCCCCAGYACCCTCTTGTCCCCTGTGGAACCCGGGAATGGGAGCTGAATTATAGATTACATCCCAAACCAGGACGGACAACCAACGACGCAGGACAAAGCTGTTTACACTGGTATCGATCGGACCTGGCAGTGACTTAGAGGCCGGAGAGAACCAGAGGGGCTGGCGGGAGGCGAGAGCTTCCCGACTGGTGGGATGTGTACAAATCCAATAACACGGAAATTGTCCTTAGGACAGCGTGACTTCCCGTGCTGCTCCACCCTGCTCAGAAAACCACAGATTACATCACACTCGAAGCTCGAGCCCAGCCCCCAAGAATAAAGGGGTTCCACCACGGACTCAAGGATCTCKGACGTGACTTACGGCTTAGGAGAGGASCAGTTAGCCTGCYTGGGTGCATCCAGGGCTCTGTCCTGCTCGATGAAGGGAGGACGGGGGAGCATGACACCACCAGAACATACCAGCCACATACCCCAATGTCCCTAATACTGGGTGCAAACCTACTATGTTCAAGGGCATCCGAGGGACAGATGCAATTGGCTTTTTCACCCTCAGAGCCTTTCCCCTCCCGTGGCCTGTAGAGAGGTTTCTAGAAGGGAGTCCTGCTCAAGTGGGCTGTTGGGAGTGGGATGGGTAGGGAGTCTTCCTAATAATTCTAATGACCTTAAGGGATTCATTCAGAAACCTAGATGGCAGGGGAAGGTGTGTCTGCCTAGGCGACAGGTAAGCAGGCTCTGGAGAAAGCAGCAAGCAGTCCTGGCATGAGACCTCCAGAGGCCGGGCCAATGCGATAAAGTGTGTGGTAGTGGGCTGGGCGCTGGAGGACAGAATGTGTGGAAGTGGGCTGGGCGCTGGAGGACAGAACAGGCTCTCCGGGCCTAGAGGCGTCCTCGCCATTCAGGACTTCTGATGCTTCTGTCCTTCTAACTTGTCCTCTAAAGTCCTAAGGTGTTGTGGTATGAGCATGGGGTGTCCCCCCCCCCAACATGTATGTGAACGTCTGGTCCTCAGTTGTAGAACCTCCTTTTAGAAAATCATTTTAATCATTTGTATGTGCCTGCATGGGTCTGTGTTCTGTGTGTGCAAGAGCCTGAGGAKACCAGAAGGGGGCGCCAGAGCTCCTGGGACTGGAGCTACAGAYGTTGTGAGTCGCCTCGTGGGTGCTAGGAACTGAGCCCGGAACTGCTACAAAGTCAGTAGGCACTGTAACCACGGAGCCACCTCTCCATTCTCCACTGCACAATCTTTTGAATGCTGGAATCTAGCTGGAAGACATAGGACCATGGGGCGGGAGGCTTATGGATTATATAACCCGGACTCAGTCCTGGCCCGAGATTCCTACTTCTTTGTTGGCCATGGAGATAGAATAAGCTGTCCCAAACAGGCACTCCTGTGGCCGCCATAGCCAGAAGCCGCTCCTGCTGCTATGAATACGACCATGAAACTACAACCTAAAACAAACCCTTCTTCCCCTACATTGCTTCTGTCAGTGTTTTTGAATGATGAGAAAATTAAGTAATACAAGAGGAGGGCAGTGGGNACACACACACACACACACAAAACACTTGTGACCTTAAATTGCTAAGCTTTGTCAGAATAATAAAGCAATGGGTGATTAAACAACTTGAAAAAATCTAGCCATTGCAAAAGCACCAGTGAAAAGATACCATATCCAGGGGAACTTATAAAATAACATTTAAAYGGGTCATGCTTACAGATTCAGAAGGCAAGTCTATGCCCATCATGTCAGGATGCATGGCAGCAGATAATTGAGCATAGTAGTAGAGCAGCAGATAAGACCTACTTCCATCTTATCTGAAAGCTGAGAGAGAGAGAGAGAGAGAGAGAGAGAGTGAGAGCGCACATTTGGCATGCCCACCCTCTTGACTCAGTGTATATACCTCTTTCAACAAGACCACACCTCCTAATCTTTCCCAGAAGAGTTCCACCAACCAGGGCCCAATCCGTCAAATATTTAAGCCTATAGTGGCTACTATCATTCAAACCAGGCCATTCTCAATTCTTCCCACCATAGCTTGATCCTGTGGTATGATCCCCTGTATTAACTATTACCTTTTCTCAGGTTTCAAGCCTTCACAGATTAGAAAGTAACTACCTCTTTCAAATTAAGAGAAAGGGAAAATTTGATTCTGTCCTGACCATGGATTAAAATCTGAAGGATTTTGATTCATCGTCATTTATCTGATGCAATATTAGTAACCATCTTAGAAAAATGGCTTCTTAAGACAAGGGTCCACTCTATAATCAAGAATAAGGCTTATGAAAAAATCACTATAAATAACTAGGATTATAGATGTCATATGGTCATCTCTATCTCAGTGAACTCTTTTTCTCTTGCTTTAGAAGTAATGGAAGTAAAGGGACACAGGTCAGAAGCCCTGGCAATACTACTGCATGTATACTTAAAGATGCATAATGTAACTGATACTTGTTATTGTCAGGAAATGCCTTGTGTGTGCAGAAACTTGCATTGCATTATTCTTTGGCAAACCACTGACTCACAGGTTTTGAAAATTTGTCCTGCCAATTCATTGATCTCATGTATTAGTGATGTACTTTTTCCACATTACAAAGTCTTTTTAATTGAGTCAATCTACAATAATTAATACCACAAATGACAAGAAATTACAACACAAGAACTCCCCAAAGCTTGCATATTAGTCTGTCTTCCACTGGGGCTAGACATTGAACAAAATATTCAACCCAGTGATGTCTTTAATAGGCCTTTCGTTAGCATTCCTGTCAGGAAGGAATGTTAGCTCATACCTGAGTGGGCTCTATGATGAGCCAATGGAATTTGCACATTGGAATTAAAGTCCTATGAGTTCACACAGCATAGAAAACATTTTTTTGGTTGTATGAACCTGAATATGAATCCCTGAGCCCATTTCTTCATCAATAAGAAAATTCACATCATGACTAGAGAATTAAAAATATGTACAATATCTCCCATAATTCCTGCTTCTCAATCAGCACTGAAAAGTAATAGGCTTTCTTTTTCTAATAGGCTTACTTCCTTCATTCAGAGCCTACCAGAGTGGGACTGTATTTAGCTACTTTTATGCTTATATCTGATTATATTTCTGTTTTGTAATCTTTCCCCCTCATTCATTCTTTCTGGCTTCTTTTTCTTTACTTTTCTTGTATTTCTCTTTAAACTAACAGGGATTTTTTTTACCTGAATGATACAAACCTTTGTAATTTTTATATTCATGACTAAGATGCGTGGAGGTTAATGAAAATTCCAGATTTGAAGACTTAATTGTCAAGTGATTATCTGGAAGAAACCCAATCTGCAGGAGAGTTTAGCAAAGCTGGTTGCTGTCAGTATTTGTAGTTGAAGTTTTCTTGGGATTCAGCTACATATGTTTGTTTATGTATTGCCTGTAACTGCTTTTCCAACACAAGGACACTACAAAGTAATAGAAACACAGTCTATGTAGTCTCTAAAATAAGCTCTAAAATACTTACCATGTAGCTTTCATAGGGAAATGTTTGCCCACTCTTGATCTAACTACATGCTCTCTAGAGGCAACTTCAGGAGATAGACCTCTAAAAGTCTTAGCTCAGATATAACTTTTATACAAGTATGTGAAACTTGAGAACACAATAAATAGAACTCATCATTTCTCATAAGGATATGGGAAAGAACACTTTCAGAATCTAAAAGTATGATCCAAACACAAGGCAAAGAGGAGCAGATAGGCATACATTTAAGACTTGAAGTAAAAATATATAAACTTGTTTCAGACTTCTATGGTTTTCAAAGGATGTGACTTTGAACAAATGTCCTTCTCATTGACTTGGTCCTTTAACCTATAACATAATGATTTCAGTAATTCTTTCCTCAGAGAATATTTTTTTGCAAGAATAAATGGGATAATATACTCCATAAAGTTTAAAACTTCATGCTATCTTTGTGATTAAGATGTAGACACTCAAAATTATTTATATTATTATATTTATTGAAACAATTAATATAAGAATTACATCTCTAATATTGTTGGCAGATTTCCAGGCATGTACACCACGGGGCATGTTGATTGAAGAATCAGCCATAAATTAAACTTTTTCTTGCTCAAAGTCCTTATTATATTTTTGTTTTAACTCAAATGGTACATTAGGCATTTAAACTAGCAGGTCAACTTCCCCTATAGACATTTTGTAATTGCTCTCCTACTGGCAATATTCTTTGAGCTTGGAACTACCTTCCTATCTCAGAACTGCTGAGAACCATATCTGAAGACAGTATTTTCCAGTCTTCTTTATTATATCATGTCTATTAGACAATAGATAGGCAGCCTGGGCAAACATTTCTGTTTTGTTCCTCTTGTATCTCTGGACTAGGTAAAGTAGTGGCACTTACCATCCTGCCAAGCAGGAGTCTATATATAACATCCCTAAGAAAGGCCCAGGAATGATCCAGTTTTTATGCCTCAGGAATGCGTAAAAAAGGGAAAATCAGACAGTTAAGATGACAGAAAAGGAAGTCTGCCTTAACGGGGCGAATGGTGCGAATTCAAATGAAAAAAATGATTCTGGGAAGATGCTGGCAGAAATCCCAGTTCTCCCTTTGTGTGAATGGTGTTTAGTTCAGTTAGGCGTTCAGCCCATGATGTGCTCCAACTGTGATGTGTGCCTGCCATGTCAGTGATTTACTCTCTGCCACTTCTAATCCACACATTCTCAAGGATGGTGACAACGCACCCAGGCATCCAATATGCAGTGACTAATGTCATTCTGACACAAAAGCATCATCAAATACAAAGTGACCTGCTGAAAATTCCTTATGTGTATAAAGTATTGAAGGCCCAGGTTATCTCCAAGACATGATACTGAAGGAAGCTCTCTGCCCAGGGGTATGAGGCACACACAGTCTCTGCTCTTTGTCTCACTTTTAGTTCAAAGACTACCTATGAGTAGATATTATTCTAGCCATTTCAGGTAGTAAGTCTAAAAATAGGGAGAAAACTCTGGCCTACTCACACTCTTTCTCTTTTAATGGGTTTTGTTACATGAGTTCTGAATTCATTTGAGAGGTATTTTGTTTTGTTTTTGTTTTGTTTTGTTTTGTTTTTCCRTTATATTCTTTGCCTAGTTCCCTGATTTCTGTCTGTTTTTCTTCTTTTCACTTCCAAAAGAAATTTTCTTTTGTAACTATCTGGGTTCCACTGCCACCCTTCAATAAAGTACTTTTCTCTTGGTGGTATATGGATTTGAAATGGGAGTGAGAAAAAACATACTCTGGCTCACTTACTACCTTATCCCAGGGTTAAAACTTGGTTTTTTCTTATTAGACATTTTCTTTATTTACATTTAAAATGTTATCCCCTTTCCTCGTTTCCCCTCTGAAAACCCCCTCTCCCCTCCCCCTACCCCTGCTCACTAACCCACCCACTCCTGCTTCCCTATCCTGGCATTCCCCTTCACTAGGGCAACATGCCTTCACAGGTCCAAGGGCCTCTTCTCTCATTGCTGTCCAACAAGGCCATCCTCTGCTACATATGCAGTTGGAGCCATGGGTCCTTCCATGTGTACTCTTTGGTTGGTGATTAAGTCCCTGGGAGCTCTGGGGGTACTGGTTGGTTCATATTAGTGTTCCTCCTATGCGGCTGCAAACCCCTTCAGCTCCTTGGGTCCTTTCTCTAGCTCCTCCATCGGGGACCCATAGTCCAAACTTAATCACAGAAAGTCACTAAAATTATTTAGACATCTGGCTTGATACACAAGGGAGAGCTTCTCTATATGAGCAGAGGTTTGTTCAATTTTCTCTTCAGAGAAGCAGAGAGGAATTCTTTCTGGCTTTGTTGGCTGTGCAGAATGTGTTGCAACTACTCAAAATTTCTGCCAAAGTTGGAAAGCTGTTGTTGAACATCCATAAATAAAAGTGCAAGGCCATGCCCAATATAACCTTATTTACAATATAATCTTCCTGTTAGATTCCGATATAAGGCCAGCATTTGACAGCTTTTGTGCCACATTCCCTTCAGCAACAAACAATTGATGGGGACTTCTCTGTTATCCATGATAGACAAGCCAAGCCAAGGATCCTCCTGGGAGAAACAGCTGATTGGCACCCAGGGAATTATCTGATTAGCAATCGAACTACTAGGGAYCATAGATCTCATGGATGTTGGCTTATGTTGCCAATGGGAAGGACTGTTGGTAACTGTCATTAGTCAAAGCCAAGAGCAGCTGTGCTTGTGATTTGGAATCCAAAATCTCATAGGTGATAGAGCTTGGTGATCAGTGTCAGAGCCTGAATACTGGTTGAAGAAATACCAAAGGTAGGATAAAAATTAGCAAAGAGAAATGGTGGTGATGGGGCTTAGGGTTCAATTAAAAAATATAAACAAGTCATCTCTCTTTTGACACACAAAATAACCCCATGATTTACTTTGAAAACTAACATACTTTATTTTTCCCATGTTCTAAGCACTGGGAAGATTTTTATTCATCTATATAATCACCCCTCCCTTACTTTTGGACTGACATGATCATTTCTTTCTTTTCTTTAGTCATACTGTTTGATATGAGGCTTGTGTTGTAGGACCTTGTTGTCCTTTGGCTGACTGGTGGCACTAGATTGGAAAGTTGATATATAGTGAATTCAGGAAAGAATCTGAAACAGTTTAGAACAAAGTACTGTTCGACATTCAAAAGCCTGTGAGAATGAATGATGAAAATATGAACTCAATTCAGGATGATTTCTATTCATTTCGTCCTGCACGGTCGGAAATAAGCACAGTGGACAAATGTGGATCTTGTTCTCAGGCAGATCAGAACTCAATGCAAACTGACCCATCAGGGCACCAACACATAGAAAAGGAAGGCTTGCTATCTTCTATAACTTTAGATGTGGGAGGTCCCTTTGGATATGACTTCCATGTGTTCTCTAAGACTAGCATCTATAATGGTCAGAATCTCCTATAGTACCCCATATCTTTAGTACAGGAAAAAACAAATGGAATTTATTTTCTTTTGGATATGAATTGTCTGCCAAATAGTGCCCAGTTGATGGATCTGATCAAATTGTGGTCATACTATGAGAGTTCTACTCAATCAATGCATGAATCCACTGACTGATAATTATAATCAGATGAACTAAGAGATGTTGAAAGTTGATATTTGGAGCCCGATTGATTAGAGGGAGTAGGTTGCTGAGGGTATGCATTTGAAGGAAAGTATCTTTTCCTGGCTTCCTTTACTCTTTGCTTTATGGAATTTGAGATGAGGAGCCTCCTCAGCCACATGTTCCAACCATAATGACATTCTGCTTTCAACAGCTCCATAGCAATGGATATAGCTGATGAAACCCTTCCTCCTTTTAAACGAAAAGTCAGCCTAAAACAATTATTTTGTGCTTTTTTTATTGGATATATTCTTTATTTACATTTCATTTCCCTTTTTCCTGGTTTCCCCGCCCCCCCAATGTCCCATATATCTTTTTCCCTCCCCTCCCCCCCCTGTTCCCCTATTCACCCCTTCTCACTTTCCTGTTTTGGTATTCTCCTACACTGCTGCATTGGGCCTTTNATTATACCCAGAGTCTTTGGAAGTTCTGCCTACTTCTGCAGAGTATTCTCTAGAATACTGAGCTCCAACCTGTCCCAACTGTGGGTTTTTAGAAGCATGTCTGCAGTGTTGCCCTGAGGGCCCCTCCCTTTCTTTGAATTATCATAGAATATACTAAAAAGCTATCACAACCATTGTATGAATGTATAGATGAGGTTTGTTCCTTTTGACAGTGATCTTTTCCCTGTGGTTGTGAACAGGCAGGATTGATACAGTGAMAGCCTGGTCAGRTAAGAATGCTCAGTCCTGGACCAGAAGCTCCTCACCACGATTGCCTTTCCGGGGAGGAGAGCGTCTACTCCTTTAGTTCCTCCATTACCCGGCAACTCTTATTTATTAATAGTGGTGCCTGTTCCTCAGGAAGTACAGTATACAGTAAGGTCAGAAAATAAGCATTGGAGAGAACTTGATATTGATTTTCTTCTGCTCTGTGAAATTACATGAAMGCTCAATGGCTTGCAGGCGTAGCTGAGTCAATAGAGCTCCACTTGAGACCACCTTGAAGTTCAGTGCTTTGCCCATCCCCTATAAGCTTCCTCTCCTGTCAGATTCATTCATATTTAATTGCCTTTAGTGGTGAAATGGAACGACCTCTATTCACAATGCCATGGTGAAGAGTTTGTTCAGGGTAGAATTGTGATGTATTTCTAAAAAAGAATGGTTTGCCCTTGCTTATCAAAAATCGACAACACAATGAAATGAATCTGAAAGTCCAAAGGGCAAAAGAAGATCAATGAAGCAAATCACAGGACTCCCTGTGAGACAGTTCTTCAGTATTAGAGAGTTGCTAATTCTTTCTGGGTTTGAAAAACCCAGAAAAACCAGGCATAGCACCTTGTAGTGTGGGGCTAAGAGAAAGCCATGCGTCAGCCACACCATTACCCCATCTGTACACTCTTTGAATACCGTTCTTGATCACTCACAGGCTACAGGCAGARTGTTAAGACTCTATGCTTTCTGTCTTTAGGGAAGCAATAAGTCGCCTTTGTGAAGCTGTCCCTGGGGCCCATGGAGCCATTAAAAAACGAAAGGTAAGTATCTACCTGAGCTTCTCGATTTCTGTCCCTTTAATTCTGACAAATGGTATCAGAGTGATCATTCTACTCCTGTGTTTTTTTCATTTGTGACCCTTTTGTGCTTGAGAATTTTTGTACCTGTGAGCATATTTCAGTGTGTTGTATGTGTATGCTCGTGGTGGTAGAGGCTCAATCTCCCTTGACAGTTATTTATTTATTTATAAATAAATAAATTTATTATTTATTTATGGGATCTTTCACTAGCTTGGACTTGCCAAGTAGGCTAGGCTAGCTGGCCAATGAATCCAAGAAATCTATCTGTCTCTGCCTTCCCAGTGTGAAAATTCCAAGCACATCCAGCCTCGTGTGTGTGTGTGTGTGTGTGTGTGTGTGTGTGTGTGTGTGTGTGTGTGTGTGTGTGTGTGTGTGTGTGTGTGTGTGTGTGTGTGTGTGTGTGTGTGTGTGTGTGTGTGTGTGTATCTGTGTGTGTTCCAAGGGTGGAACTTGGGTTTTTGAGTTTGGATGTTCCCAGGCTAAATTATCTCCCCAGCCTGAGAGTTTGCATGACACCAGCTATAGAGTTATAAGTATACAATCAAACATTTATTGATAGTAAGTCATAAATAGATTTATTTTAAAGCAATTCTCTGGGGTGGAGAGAACACTTAGAATGCAAAAACACTTGGCACATTAAAAAAAGAGAAACAAACAACAACAATAAAACCTGATGACTTAAATTCTGTCCCTGGATCACATGGTAGAGAGATAGAACTAACTCATAAACACATATATTATGACAATAATAAATAAAAAATAAAAATTGTCTGATACACATGTAATTTATAAAAACATTTATTAATGGTGAAAGTGAATTTACATACTAATGAGAAGAATGTGCTTATTTGTTTTTATATTAATGAATTAAATTTGGGCTGGATATTTGATAATGCAGGATTTAGACCATCTTATACATTCTTCAGATTTGATCAGCATTTTGTGATGTCCGTGCTGAGAACTTCATGTAAATACATAGTACCAAGGGGCAGAAGTATGGCTATGGCCACTTCAGAAATTGTTGGAAATTATGACCTAGTCTCAAGCCAAAATTCACTTAATGAAATTTTATGAAACTCAAGTGAATGACTCAAATAACAATTTTCTTTCATACCCAGCACTGTAGTATAATACAGCACAAAGACATACTAATTCAATACCTATATGCTAAGAAATGCCAGTTGGAAAATATTGAGTCTTTTTCTTTTCTGTAGTCAAACCACCACTACAGTGTCCATAGCATAGCATCATCTTGAATCTATGCCAAGATGTTCCTTCCAGGCAGCGTGTGTCGGTGTGGTGGGTTCTGACACGTGTACTTCCATTTCCTCACGCCACACAAAGAACCAAGCTTTGGTCAAGTCCTACCACTCAACCATTCCAGCTCCTTTGGTTCATGTAAAATAAACCAGAGAGGAAGTGTCACACGCCCAGAACTTAGAGTGGTGTTTTGTTATTTTTAAAGGTTCCAGTCAAGTTCCTGACAACAGTTCTTGGCAAAAGCAATCTTCAGTTTTCAGGAATGAATATAAAACTGACTGTTTCAACAAGCAGCCTCACGCTGATGAACCTCGACAATCATCAGGTAAGATAGCCATCGATTACAGTTTAGCATATCAATGTTTTTCTTGGTAATCTGTGGATAATAAAGAGAATAACGGGGGGTGGGGGAGAGTGTGCTTACAATTTAAAAAGCCAAAAAGGCGGAAATTTCCCAAGATAGATGCACATCAGTAATTAGAATTCCTAACAGTGTTACTAACCATTCCTGGGGAGTTAAATTGCCTACAAAACCACTTACTATTCCTAATTGGCTCTATATAAAGATCCAAGGATGAAAGGACATAGTTAATATTGTTTGTCAATTAATATGCCCAATGTGTTCACTGGTCTGGGGTCAGATGAAAGAGAAAGAACAAAGGTGGTGTTGGGTTAACGTGTTGGGTTATCATGTTACGAGAATTTTCTCTGGGAGTAGATTCGCCTCCCCTTCAAATAAGGTCCCACTGACAAACTGAAGTACAGTTTCACCAAAGTTCCCTGGGGAATTAATGAGTTTATGAGGCTCAGTTACCAACATTGGTCAAAGGGYGACAGGCAGGAGCACGGATGGCCTTAAAACAGTCACACGGAAAAGTCTGCACCCAGCATGGACGATGACTCTTCTGAGGCTGTGAAGATGGAGCCCCCTCCCCAGTCCTCCCACCTTAGAGAGTTCTAGCCACTCTGAGGTCACATGCAATTAGGGCCGGATTGCATTCGACTGGTTGGGAAGAGTGGCTGAATACGCTCCTGAGGGTCCTGTGCCCCTCCTTGCCCCTCCTTGCCCCTCCTTGCCCCTCCTTGTGAGGGAACATCAACAGTCTGGCTAACTGAACTTTTGCAAATGGTTACAGTTGAACTCTTGAAGATGGAAACACTCTGGCCCAAGATTAGTCCTAAACAAAAGCAGCTAACTGAAATTTGTGCAGAAAACACAAATTCCTCCTTTCACGGTTTATGATGCATGGTCTGCCTGGCTTTGCCTGCAAACATTGTTCAGTACAGAATCACACTACTGCAACAAATGTAAAAGATTCACAGACACTGGGCTAAACTTGTATGGGGACTACAGTGTAAGGTATTCATGCCAGGTTATTCATACATGTCGGAGCCTGATGTTGCTCTGTGTTTAATATGTAGTAATGACGCTGCTGAGGATAACTTCTATTATAGGGAGTGGACTAGTGGACGGTTCGATCACACTGTCAATGACAAAGCACTTAAGATGCTTGAGACCTCATAGGGGATTGCCACGTGGTGACAGTTACCCTCCATCATTGAGCTTCTGGTCTCCTTATCGGTGACCTGTGGGCTTTTTTTGATTTGAATGCTGTATTATAAAGTTATTTAGAGGGCTAAGTGAGRTAGTGTACACAAATCACTTAGCACAGTGCTGGCAATATTGCTGATAGTGCCCAATATTGCTCACTCATTCTTCCTCCAAGGCCTCCCCAGATCCATACCCAGCACTCAGGAGGACAAAAGCATAATAAGTAAAATTATCAACAATCTCATTTTTTTCTAACTTCAAAACTAGGATAAAATGCACTGCTCATTCAGCAGTATAAAATACCTCAGAGGACACTGGTAAATATGGAACAACTCAAGAGTCCTGTTTAGTTGGCTGTTATTTTATCCAAGTGTTGGGGATACCTATGGGGGGGGGGGAATGATGGTCGCATAGCCTTGAGGAGATGTAGAAGATGCAACACAAGTAAATCCATCCATCCATCCATCCATCCATCCATCCATCCATCCATCCATCCATCTGTCCATTCGTCCGTCCGTCCGTCCGTCCGTCCATCCTGATGTCAAGGTATCTGTATCTACCAGCTGTGGTGCTGGTTTTGCTTGCATATGACACCATGGGGTCTCGCCGTGTTTAGATCAGACTGCCTTGAACTCAGGGATCCCTAAATGCTGGGATCAAAGCTGTGCGCCACCATGTCCAGCTAATAATTGTCTCCTAAATGGCCCTTTCCATGGGGAAGGCTAAAGTGAACCGGGGAGTGTAAAAGCAGCGGGGCTGTGGTGCATTCAGTGGTGAGGCATCGTCTAGTCTGTTTGTACTATCCACTATCCTTCTTTAACCACAGCAGTCTGAGTGCTGAGTGACTTTTGCTCCGATGTTAACAAATATCTATTCACCCCTTGTAAGGCACTGGGATGACAGACCAATCAGTTCCACCCACATCTAGCTTAGTGATCAGTGAGTTTGTTGAGACTAATTACAGGAGAATAGATGAGGGATAACTTACAGGTGCATGGATGACCTAAAAGGCANTGGGGGAAGGGAAGCCTATGGCCTGGAGAAGTTTAGGGGAGGAGACAGGGCAAGAAGAGCTGAGAGGAGCCAGGATGCCAGCATGGTCCGTGTGACAGGCGCTTGCAATGCTGAGGGCCTGGAGGCGAGCACGTGCCTTGGTGCTAATAAGCACCACAGTTAGCCATTTGTCCCCAGCTCCTTTAGGACCTGATACCTGGCTGTCCTGGAACTCACTCTGTAGACCAGGCTGGCCTCCAACTCAGAAATCTGACTGCCTCTGCCTCCCAAGTGCTGGCATTAAAGGCATATGCCCTGGCCACCTGGCTCATTTTCTATTTTTAAAAACTTTTTATTGATTCTTTGTGAATTTCACATCATGCACCACAATCCCCCTCATCTTCCCGCCCCTTTGTATCTGCCCTCCACCCTTGCGACCTTCCCACAAAATAAAACAAGRTAGAAAAATCTTGCTGTGGAAGCTGCAGTGTGTCTCAGTGTGTCCCACAGTCTACGCTTTTGCCCACACATCGTTACTTTCAAGCGTTCATTGCAGTGAGTCATTGGTCTGTTCCGAGGCCTCTGGCTTCTGCTATACCCTCTACACCGGATCCTCGCTGGGGTTCTTTTTGGATATCCCTTTGTTGCCCTGTGTCATGGAGATGGGGTCTGCGGGACTGGCCCTTTCATTGCAGTGCTCCAGCAGTTCAAAGATGGGACCGACGTTGGGGTGGGCCAACTCAAAGTCCTGGATCTGAGCCTGGGAGGTGGCTGAGTTGGTCGGCGCCCGCCAGCTCGCCTGCACCTGCACCACCAGGGCGAGCTCTCCAGCACTGCTCAGCTAGGTCACCTAATGACACAGCGGGCAAGGGGCAGCTCAGCGCCCCTGCTCTCCTGTCTGTGGGGGCGGGGGGGGAGGCGCTGGGGGGCAGGGGGGAGTTCACCTGTGCCTTTGCTAGCAGGGCAGGGTCTATTGTGCTGCAGCCAGTGAGGAGTGGGGCCAGCTCTCCTGCTCTCGTGACCTCGGGTCATTTTCTATTTTCAACTGTACAGTTTAGTGGCTCTAAGTGTGCTCTCAGTGTTCATAGCCCTCACTACTATCCGTTTCCAGAAAACTGTCGTTATCCCACACTATCTCTGCACCTCCTGAGCATTGAGTGGGGTCCACCTTCACCCTCTGCTCCCACTCCCAAGAACCTCGCCTGTCTGTTCTAGGTGCTTCATGGAAGCAGAGTCATACAGCATATAATATTCCTTCCACACTTGGCTTCCTCCAGGCAGCCCAGTGTCTGCTAGCTTCATGCATGTCTGCGGCATGCCTCTGACATGCTTCAGGTTACATTCCGTTGTGTGTAGAGCACATTATCTTTATCCGTTCATTTATTGACGGAGACCTGGGTTGCTTTCACCTTTTCCGCTGTGGTTGAACAATTGATGCACAAATATCTACCTTCTCTATTTTTAGATATTTTAGATATATACCATAGAACAGAATCATTGGTCAATATATGGRAACTCTGTGTTAAGCTTAAAAAGTTTTTTTTTCCAAGCTGGGCAGTGGTGGYGCATGCCTTTAATCCCAGCACTTGGGAGGCAGAGGCAGGCACATCTCTGAGTTCAAGGCCAGCCTGGTCTACAGTGTGCGTTCCAGGACAGCCAGGGCTACACAGAGAAACCCTGTCTCAAAAACCAAACCAACAACAACAGCAAAAAATAAAACAACTTTTTTTTTATTATTTTCTGTGTATGAGAGTTTATCCTGCATGCATGTCTGTGTACCATGTGTGTGCAGTGTCTGTGGATGCCAGAAGCCATGCTGGATCCCATGAGACTGGAGTAACAGAGGGTTGTGAGCTGCCCTGTGGGTGCTGGGAATTGAACTCCAGTTCTCTGTAAGAGCAGTCAGTACTCTTAACCACTGGACTACCTCTCCGGCCCCTCAACCTTTTTTGAGAAAGAGAAAAATTTTCCAATTTTATGTTAATTGAAAGGAAAATGGATTTTAAAAAATGAAAATGAAGCTAGGCATGGTGATGTCTATCTNAAGCTGCATCTCTGAGGCTTCCTCCAAAACTTGCCCTAGCTGGGCTTTTTAGAGACTCTCAGAGAAGTCTTCTGAACTCCCTGTGTGCCATGGTATGTGCTTGTCAAGTGCGCGCACACACACACACGCACACACACACACACACACACACACACACACGCACACACATCTTACAATAAAACTGCCTTTATAAAAGATGCTGGGCATGGTGGCACATGCCTTGAATCCCAGCACGCAGGAGGCAGAACTCTGCGTACGAGCCCAACCTGGTCTAGTTCCAGGACAGCTGAAGCTACATAGTGAGACCCTATCTCAACAAAACAAAAGATAAATACAAGAGGGTCCAGTGAGTACAAGAGCCACTTTGAATGCTTTTGAAGCCGGATGGCCTGTGTTTGATCCCTGGGCCCCACATGGGGGAGGAGAGAACTCACTCCTGAGGGTGATCCTTTGACCTTTGCTTACACTGGCATGCAYCTTCCCCATACACACAAATAAATACATGCAGAATAAGAGATATGAATACCAACTGGCTTCTCCTCTTAAATTCCAAGGTATACTTTGGTTCCCAAACACAAATACATTCAAATTTATGGATTTTTGTATTATTTCCCCAGTGGAGATGTGAGCAAAGATCTATAGCAGGTAAATATCAATAACAGATCAAATAAATGATCCCCCCAAGTCCAACTAGTGAGGCAATCAATTTATTGAGTGAAAAGGAGGGCTGAGGGGTTACTCATGGGAGTGTTTGCAGCTACTCTATCAGAAAGTCCCACCCTAACATGGACGACAGCTTCCCAAATGTCACTGAGTCTCCACCTTCAGTTAACTTCCCGACTTTCATGTTTCAGCACCTACTGAAACCACATGTAACTGGGGCAAAATTATGTACACGAGCTTTGGAGGTACAGAAGCGACTAAAATCTCAGGTGAGGGTCTAAAATCACTAACAGGCCCGATCTCAGGGCAGTTCTCTTTCCCTCCATTACATGGACCCCAGAGATCAAACTCAGGTCATCAGACGTGGCTATATGGTGGAAAGTGCCTTTACCCACTGAACCTCTCAGCAGCCTCCCCAACAAAGAGAATGTAAAACCAACCAACCAATCCCACAGAAACCCAGGATTACCCTACTGTCTTAGCTCTGTCCTGTATTGATTACCGCGGAGGCATCAGCAGGGACAGAGTGCTGATATATCATTTTTCTTCTCAAGGAACTTTAACATCTTCACCAAACCACATAAACCACAGCAACACATTAAGTCTTCCAGAAAAACCTGAAATTTGTTTTAACTTCCCAGAACCCATTTTTGGGTATTTGAAGCTGGTTTACATTGTAAGCATTGGATGTTTAAATGTCAAGATGGAGGCAGTGGCAAACACGGTAAGAGAATCCTGTATAAAATACGCATGCAAAGCTATTATTAGACAAAGCAAAATACACAGAACAAGAAAATTTATTATCACCAATGCTGGTGCATAAAGATTAACAAGCATAATTAGAAGGAGGGAAGGGAGGGGAGAGAGAGGCAGAGAGGGAGAGAGAGAATATGAATATCAGACACCCAGGCAGACTTCTGGGTAGGTTAAAACCTTCAAAGTTTGACAACATAATAGCTCATAAGTCTTTTATAGATACAGGCAGGGTTTCTTTTTACTTGACAATTTTTGCAAACAGTTCTTACACTATGAACTTCAGTTATAGTCTTACCATCTGTCAAGGTAAAAAACAGCAAGCAAAATTTCCCTAGTATAAAAGGGTATTAGAAAGTTTGTCTTTGGGCTTTCCCATACATTTTAATGCATGAACTTAAAACCTTAAAAAGACATCCTGTTTTTTCTTTACTTTGAAAATCATTACAATGGATTTCTTTTTCCAAATTAGAGATCACAGTAGCTTTATAAATCATGAAGATACATGTACAGTCAAAATTYCAGAAGCTTTTGTAACACATTTTAAGATGATAGCATACATGATGATAACACGTCTACATTTATACACACATTTACTTTGATTACCTTTTGGGGTTAATGAATACTCAATCTTAAACCTCAAATTTAGCCTTTGTGTATAAATCACAAAAGAGAATTTGCAAAGTTATTTCAATAGCCTTTTAGTTCGAATCAGAGATATCTTGTGGGTGTATTTTCCCCATTCTTTAATTAGAGTCTTGTATTGGCAGTCACGTTTTACTTTTCCAAACCATCTTTAAAAGCTTAACACGAGAAAGCTCTTCTCCAATGTAAGGAAAATCATCTCGATCAACAGTCTGAACCAGAGCCTCAGAGCTTTYTGCTGAGTCCCCGTGAGACCCAACAGGAACAATTTGGTCTTTTCTCCTCGCGATTCTCAGGTTTAACACTCTTCCTTCCTCGATTCTCCTTTTCCACAATGCATGGTCATTCACTGTCCTGTCTTCTATTCCGAGAAACAAAAACCAAGTGTTTTTATTTTTTGCACAGAACTATTTGGAATGAACCCCAAAATAGCAGAATGTTGACTCTCTCCCTCTCAGGTAGTTTCCTCCTCTTTCGTCAGCATTTACTCTCGATCAATGATCTCATCACAACCGAGCTCTTCGGTCAGTCGATTGACAACCATCAGCGAAAACAGCTCCTCGATAAAGGCTAGCTGGTCGAAAGGGCTCTTCTCACACCGTGCCTGAAAGCCGCCATCCAGGGCATCGCCGGCTCGCGCCGTTCTCAGGAACACCTTGTTGGCTTCCTCNTATCCTTATTGCATGCTGGGGAGTCTTCTGGATATATGCCCAGGAGTGGTATGGCTGGGTCCTCCAGAAGTATTGTGTCCATTTTTCTGAGGAACCTCCAGACTGATTTCCAGAGTGGCTGTACCAGCTTGCAGTCCCACCAGCAGTGTAGGAGTGTTGCTCTTTCCCCACATCCTCGCCAACATCTGTTGTGTTTTTGCCAAACATAGCTTATTACTAATATATTTTATTATCAATGCCAATATTATTTATTCGGTGTATGTAAAGGAATTTAGCAGTTTTAATAATTTTATGTCCATTATCTCCTTGTGTTTTTTTTGTCAGTATAACAATCTTATACAACTGGGTGAAGTAATTAGAGATCAGAGGTATAAATGTAATATGTTTGATGAAATGATGGAGCTCATTAGATGCTGAAATCAAACTTCCAACTTAATTCCTGTGTGAATTGAAGATAAAATGTCCCCTATATTCACATGTTTGGATACTTGTTCCCCAACTGCTAGTTTGAAAAAATTGTAACCTTAAGAAGGCAGAGCCTCACTGAAGGTGATAGAACATTGTTGACAGGCCTGAAGGGCTAATAGCTCAGCTGTATCTCTAGTTTATTCTACTCTTCCTTGTAGTAGAAAATATTTATAATCCCAGCTCAGAGATTCTTCCTTGCCTTAGACCATTTATGTTCCTGGATGAAACACACACACAAACACACACACACACACACATACACACACCCTTTATATTTTTAATATGCCTTAAGCTGCACAATGGCTAGGAAGCTGTCTAACCTCCATTCTGTTAGAATCTACTTCCTATCGCTAACCCAAGTTATTACTTACTATGTTTCAACTGAGTTGCTCTTAACTTCAATTGGACAACCAACAAAGCCATGTTTTTATGGCTCAGCTACTCCATGGGGGGCTCTCCTCATTCCTGCATGTTTTTCTTTTATTCCACAGTGGCTTCTCTCTCTTCTCCTTCCCTCCTCATGGTCCTTTCTGACCCAAGCCCAAGAAACCTCAACACCACCCATGTCTCTTCTGCCCAGCTATGGCTGTTGGTATCTTTATTCACTAATCAGAATTAACATGGGGGCAGAGTCCCAGGGGCTACATACAGACTCCATGTCTTGGGGGCCCACATAGCATTAGAACACAAGCAGCAGAAGGCCAACCTACTACACTGCCATCTCCCGATGGCAGATACAGTGTGATTACAGATACAGGCTTCTGGTTCCTGCCACTATACTTTCCCCACCATGATAGACTGAAAACGTGTAAGTTCAAACCCATTTTCTTTTACTAGTTTGTGTCAGGTGTTTTGTCACAGCAGGAAGATAAGTAACCAGTGCATTTCTCCAACTACAATTCCTGATTAAGAACTCCTATGAGTACATCATGATAGTTTCAGTTCGGTTGTCTCCTCTAATGCAGCTTTTAGGCAACCAAGAAGTATTACTTAGTATGATAATGCAATTGCAGAAATATAAAACTCTGTGGAGTTGTAGTGCAGAGGCAAATCAATTGCAAGGGATCTGCTCTATTAACCTTGCAGAAGGGAAGGACTTGTTGATGGTCATAAATAAGGCTTATGTCTCTTATCCTCTAAGAGACTCTAGAAGAAAGGCATCAGTTGGTAGGGAAAATTTGAAATTCCTAAGGAGAGAACAATTTCATAATCTTGTACTGGTGATGTACTTTACAATTAGCAATAGGAAATATCAGTTAAGGGTATTATCACATATTTCATAGTTACTCTGTTTTCTGCATATTACCAGGAGAAGGTAGTGAACATAAACAGAAATACATTTCAGACTTCTCTATGGTCCAGATAATATCACAAATGTGTGGAGCTATTATTTCCAGTAGATACCACCACTCTCAGATAGAAAAAGAGCTGAATGGAATGAAAAACATTCATATTTATTCAAATATATCTCTGTATATCTCTATCTATTATTTATCTCTATCTATCTATCTATCTATCTATCTATCTATCTATCTATCTATCTATCTATCTATCTATCTATCATCTATAGGATCTGCCCCAATTTCATCTATAAGCAAGGTTATTTCATTGCTTGGAATGCTTCCCACTACACCAACTAGTTTATTTTATCTTTTCTGAGTGGGAGTATACTTTTTAGCCTCCTATAATTTCAGTTGTTCCACAATTGTACAAAACATTAGATTTCTGGATCTCGTCCTCTGTTCTGCCTTGCTAAGCCCAAGTGCTCCCTGACATCTACCATGTGTACAGAAGAGAAGTTAGGTAAGTATAAGAAACCTCAATTCACTAACAGATTGAAGAATATGTGTTTATTGACCTCACACCTAGTGCCTAATGAGTTAAGAGGTATGACATTTATTCTTCCCTAGGGCCCAGCTTTCAAATGTTTAAATGTTAACCCTGGGAGAGAATCCTATCAATCCAACCTCATAGTACTTGACAAACGAGATAAATGAAACCATATCTCAGGGCCTACTGGTTCAAGGCTACAAACTTTGCTCAGCTTCAAGATCGTTGACCATCATTTTCCAAATCAATGCACAGTGATAGTCATGAGGTACAGCAACTGGAAGGAAAAGTTATGGCTGGCATCTGGACCATGAATAGACCTTATAACATGAGATGCTTGAATGAATAAGTCCATTCTCATTTCTACAGGTGGATTTTGAGTATAAAGCATAATAAAAATGGGTTATCCAGTCACTTTTGTTAGGAAACTCACAATGTATTTGTGTGTGTTCTGGAAGGTGATAGGCCTCAGCAATTCAACAACTTCCATCCAGTTAGCTCTAGTGGTCAAGTACAAGGCTCCTCACCAGGGGCTTTGAAAATTTTAAAGATCTACTTTGATAAGATGTTAAACATCTTTTTGCTATTTATTTGCAAAGATGACTATTGATTTTACTGTTAACTCTTGCTTTCTGCTTCTTGGAGAGTATTTGGGGATATAGTTTCCTTCTGTAGAAATCTATCTGCATCCTCACAGATAAATGCAATCTCGGTGGGCAGGCATGCACATATCTGAAGAGCTCATCAAAGCAGAAATGAGTCTGTTTGAGTTTAACAGAGGGGAAAAGAATAAATAAAACTATGCTGATGTTTTACAGGCATTTTAATGTTGTAGGAACATGACTTAGTACAGATGATCCAAAAACTAGATAAGAACCCTTTATAGAAATACAAGTTTTGAATATTCTAGAACCTCTGTTTGCCCTTCATAAATAAAGTCAATCTGTATATCTTTATAAATTAAGAAGTTCTTGACTTTGGATATCACACTTTTATAGATAACAGCTATTTGTATAACAAAGTAAGACTGAATGGGCCCTGGCTAGAAGGCTGGAGAGCAGAATCCATAGTAACCTCCTTTCCTATCTGCATAATTTTGGAAACGCAGGCCATGAATGATCTTTTTAAGACTCAGGTTGCTTATTTATGAAATGGAGATGATCATATTTATCCTCAGAGTTTAAACTGTGATAAAAATTAGTGTACCCAGTGCTACAGAATTGGTTCGCGGCTTGATTACAACCTGTGTCTACAATTTGAGGAAATTATTCTTCCTCTGAATGGACCTTGTACAGGCCTAGTAGTGAGAAATGACAGCATTTGTATTTTGAGACATTGAGATAAGTTGATTTCTAAGAGACTTTCAAACTCTAGTAATTATATAAAATTACTTTGTATGCAAAGTCCTTTGCATATATATGCACACACATTTTCCATATATGCATATATAGTATCTATATATACATAGCATTTCACTTAATTCTCAGCACACTCAGGGAATTTGCATATGTCATATCCATTCCCAGAGGAAACAGCCAAGTCTGGCAGAGAGCTAACAGCATCCAAAGTCACAAATTGAAAAGTAGAACTCACTGAGATGTGAAGATGACCTTGGAGCTTGTCAAGAACCCTTAGGGACTTATCATGTGGTACAGTCATTTCAAAAGCAGCACCATAATAGGTTAAAGAGGCACTTTGGGGATATCTCAAAGGCACTGAAGTCTCTGTGTCATGCCCTTTATAGTGATTACAGCAATGTTTACTAAATCCAATCCTGTGAAATATAGAAACACAGACACACACACCCAAATATAAATAAACAACATATGACTTCTTTCTTTTACTCCATTTAAGCTAAGAAATAACTGAAAATTGGCTATGTTGTTTCCAGAGAGGATAGCATCTTGTACCTGTATCTTTTATATTCACCAGGGCTCCATGAATCTTACTTTAAATTGAGCTGTCTTTTTTTAGAAAATAAAATTACATGTACATATTTATTCTGTGTTGTGTGTTGTATGTTGTATATATGTGTGTATGAGTGTGAGAATGTGAGGTTGTACATATCATGCAATAGGTGTGGACATTAGAGGATGACTTTCAGGAGCTGGTACCTCCTTCCACTATATGGATTRGTCACGGTTGGCAACCAACACATTTACAACTCAGCTGTCTTGCCAGTTCTCTAGAGCATTTCTTAGCTCTTTGTAATTGCCCTATTACTTTAGCCTTTCTGTTGGGAATTCACTTGAATCTGAATGTACAGGAGCTAAAAGAAAAATGTATTAATTGAAATTAACCAATCTGTAGCATATATTAATTATACACAATCGTACATCATAATGTCTCATGTTTATAATGCATTTTGACATATTTTTTCCTGTTATCAACTCTTGTCCACTTCTCACTCCTCTTGACCTTTTKGTCCTTCCAACTAGTCTCTGTATCTTTTCATTGCTGTGATTGAACATCGCAATCAAGTCAACTTATAGAAGAAAGTGTTTGATTAGGCTGACAATCCAGAACCATAGAGTCAGTTCATAATTGTGGAGGGATGGCATGACAGCAACAACAGTTGAGTGTTCATATCTCCATCTGAAAGAAGGAAGCAGAGAGAACCAGTCTTTTCTAACCTCAAAGCCTCCTCCAGTGAAATACCATTTCTTCAAGGCCATACCTCTTAATCCTTCTCAAACAGTTCCACCAACTGGGGCCCAAGTATTAAAACATGTGTGCCTACAAAGGCCATGTTCATTCAAATCAACAAAGTCTCCCTTCTACTTCCATATCTTTTCTTTTTGATGACCCAATGAGTTTATTTAGTGTTGATGGCAGAAGTATGGGTAAGAGGTTACTTACCACTTACTGGTAGCTACACTATTGAAAAAAAGTGTTTCTCCTTTAAGCAGCAATTAAATGCCCATTGATCCTTCAGAAGGGGGTGAAACTTCATGAGTTCCTCCCCATTACATGACAGAACATTGGCCTGATTATGTACAAACCATGCAAGGTGATCATGGCTGCTTTAAATTACTAAGTATGACTATCAAACCACACTCAGAAAATAGCATAAATTATGATGCTTCCTTGTCCTCATTGAGTAAGAACATGAATGAGGATGTCTGTTCTTCCCTTAAGAGTGAGGTTTGTCTTGCCATGTTGAAGCTGTCCTTCCATTATTCCCATGACCTCATGCATCAATGCAATATCTTTTCTCTATAGTTGATAGGTGTTAAGGAGTACATTTGTCCTATGCCAATGACTGATTATTTGACTATCAGGTATATAAGTAAGCTGTTGGCCCAGAGGTTCATAATATTTATTTACATCAGTTCACAATTGGCTTCAGTTTTAAAGCTGCTTTAGCCAAATAGCACACCAGTAAAAAATCAACTAAGTAAGAGGTACTTCTGAGGCACATAAGAATGCCAAGGAGATGGGAGGAGAACAAGACTGAAGGAATATTTAAAATATGTGCACTAGCATATTATTCATTTATCTTTAGTGACAACTCTCAGTGGCTTATGCCATGCTTTAGCAAAGCAACTTTGGCAATGAGATAGCTGTCTCTTTTATAAAAGGAAAAAGATATCTTTAATCTCATAAGGATTGGGCTTTGTCCAAAGGGTGCTGCATTTCTAATGTTGACTGAAAAAAGATGTATAGGACAGACATATTTATAGCTTACCCCAAGGCACTGCAAATGATTTTACATTGAGAAGAGGAAAGAAAAATGAACTTTTATAGAGTACCCATGAGATAACGGTCAAGCTACCAAACTGACATGTCTGTGAGTATAGTTATTACAACCTGAATTAACTTTGCAGTACATTGTGCTAGCCTCATAAAGATTAAATAAAATTAGGTATATAAGATGCTTTCTAGCAAGGGCTAGGTAACATCGCCAATTGTTACCTCTTATTCTACTGGAGCTAATGGAACATGGATGTAGAATTGGTGTCTTGAATAAAAGGGGTATGCTGGAAGCTCAATTACAGAAATTCTGTTTGGAAATGAATATAGCAGTCTGGTACAAAAGGAATTTCTCCATCTTGTCTACCACTAGTGCACAGGTTGGGAAACAAAGCTAGACCCAGTGCCATTAGTAAGTCGCAAAATTTTTAATAGTTACTGAAAATGGTGTTAAGTTGATGATTATCAGCTCTAATTCACAGATGAGAAGACTTTCAACCACTTGAACAAAATAAGAAAATCTATATGCCATTCATTGAATTAGGGTGCACAGATTTATTTTTATTTTTATTTTTTGTTATTGGATATATTCTTTATTTACATTTCATTTCCCTTTTTCTGGATTCCCCACCCTCCAGATGTCCCATATGTCTTTTTCCCTCCCCCGGTTCCCCCATTCACCCCTTCCCACTTCCCTATTCTGGTATTACCCTGCACTGCTACATTGGGCCTTTCCAGAACCTGGGTCCACTTTTTCTTTCTTGTCGGAGAGCATTTGGTAGGTGGATTGTGTCTTTGGTGTTCCACGATTCTAGGCTAATATCCACTTATCAGTGAGTGCATGCCATGTGTA
>BDUI01005267.1:88555-103216 GCA_002335545.1 Apodemus speciosus
TGTTTATACTGACTGCATGCTTAGCTCCCTGCCAGGCCCAGAAATGCAGAGAAGGAAGTTGGGGCATTCAACTTTTAGCCCTGCAGCTTTCAGAGGCAATTAAGGGCTGGCAGCCTTGGAATTAGTGTCAGCTGACTCTGTTGCTCAGCGCTCACATTACATCCCTTAATGACATTTGTATTCTGTCTCCAAAACAGCTAATTTTTAATTGGGTGAAGGTGGTAGCGATTGCTGAAACACATCATTTCAGTTCTCCAGAGGTTTGAAGATACATTTTWAAAAAGTATTTGTCATAATATTTGGCACACATTAAGACATTTGCAGGAGCAATACTAACAATAATGCAAGAGTAAGTAACTTATAATAGTAATGGGTCAGCATTGGAAGTGCTGTCAATGGTCATTTCACTCATAGGTCTACACTGAGGCATCATCTTGAACAGTCAGGAGTTCCCATCTCTAACCCAGAAGCTATCTCCAAGTGTTATCTGCTTGCAAAGGAAAAGAATAGATTTTTCTCCATTGGAATCTCTAAGTATACAAAATTGACTTGAATTCTGGTATTATGGGATTTTTTTTTTAAATTTGGCTCTTGGGCATTTGTTTTAATCTTATTGCTCTTTTGTTTATGTATTATTGTTTTTGACTTTGTGTTTTCACAGGCTTTGTGTGTATGTGAGTATATGTGTTTCTTGGACTTTTTTTCATTGTTTTAATTTTTTCTGTATTTTTTTTTAATTCTGTTTTTCTTTCATACTTTTTTCTATCTTTCTTCCCTAAAGAGTAAAAGAAGGAAGAAATGGAGTTGGATTGGTGAAGAAGCAGGGGGGATTTAGGAAGAGATGGAGAGAAAAATGATCAAATGTATTATATGATTAAAATTTTATTTCAGTTAATAAGAGGAGGGTTTCATGCATGGCAGGCAAGCAGTCTACCAACTGACATCCAACCTTTCCTTCTTCTGCCCTCTCTGAATGTAGGCCTCTAAGGATCCATGTGGTAGACCCCCTTTACTGAATAACTTCAGGCCCTCTTACCCTAACTGCCACTGCACAAGAGTGAAAAATACGAAGCTTACATTTTAGACACTAATGTCTCAAAAGACCTTTGTTACCATGGATAATCTACCCTAATACAGTTAATGGCTGTTAAACTCTGCTCATTGTGTTAAATAGAATTTCCTTGTCAATGGACCCCTCACTGTGGCAGGATAATTGGTGGGTTTTTTGTTGTTGTTGTTGATGTTGTTTTTAAGAGAGTCAAGGGTTTTCCTCAGTACTGGCCATGAGGTGTGTGTAGCACATCTCAGGAGGAGGCTGACGTTCTGGATGCTGGCAGACCAATTTAAAGCATTTTTTTCTCTGGGCTGAAAATAGCTCAGGACTGTACATGGAGTCTATGAGATATGGAGAGGATCCAGTAGGAGTTTCTAGGAAACTTCTTTTATCACGAAAAGGTGACCTAAAGTGCAACACCCATTTCTTTCTGCAGAGTTTGCATATTAATATGTAAGAATGTGATACTTCCATCTGCCTTACTTTTTTTCCCCATTAAGAGAAAAATTGAAGGCAATAGCCAACAGGCTTAAGATGGCAGGATGCCAAAGGCATGGTGCCAGTACTTGGAAGTATCCAGTCTGCTGAAGTATCTTTGGTGAGATGAGAAGATTGTCTTTTATTTATAAATATTCTTAGTTGGTGCATTCATTATTTAATAGGAAAATCATCCTAACCAGCATTTTCATTGTGACTAAAGTAGTTTATCTGCAATGCAGAGGTCAGGGCTCAAAAGGATTGTCCACATAAATGATCATAAGGAGCACTATCAAAATGTGGTTCTGTTCCCAGACCAGTACTTCAGATCTCATTGTCCCAGTCAACAGAAAAGTAAGTCACTTCAAGGATGGAACTACATATGTTACAAAGGTTGAATCAAGGYCTGTGAAGGACAGCCAAAGAGCATAATCTCCTTTACAGAAACTGAGTCTGTAGAAGCAATGTGGTGGTAGATGTTTGCTAGAATGTGCTTTCTAAATGATGAGATATTGGCCAAGGAAGTGAAGCTTGGAATAAAAGGTGTCCTACACAAATAAGGGTATTACTTGCTAGATAATATTTAACCAGCACGCCCTCCTTATCACAGGCAATTCAAGGCAATAGAACAGAATAGTACAACCCTTGGCAAGAAATGTGTGGGAAAGCATGGGATCCTCACATCATTTCTACTGATGGGTAATAGGATATACATAGAGCTTCTCATCATCCTGCATTCTGCCTGTTCAGTTTGATAACAATGAAGGATGCCGCTCTGTGAAAGATAATGACAAAGCCATCCTTCCTGTCTTCATTCTGGAAGAATTCTGACAGAAGAATCAAGCAGAATATGTGTGATGAGATTCTAGATGAACTAAAAGGCTATTTTCTTGTCTTCCAATGACCCAAAGGATAAAGCTCTGAGTAAACAACATCAAGAGGAAAGAAGGGGAGTAGATGGAGAAAGAACAGACTTTCTGTCCTACTTTCCTATTCATTAGTGTCTTTTATGTGTTATCCCCTTTTACAACTTAATGCTTCAACAAAGCATTAGGCTATCCCCCACCCCCACCCCTTAGCAACAACCTAGAGGACTCGGAGACTGATACTTACGTCAAAGGCATTTCTCTGAGATGTCAGCCAGATCCCTCAGTTCAAACCACATGAGCTTGCTTAGCCAGGCTGCTTTTCAATGTCTCCTCTCTAGGCTGAAAGTATTGGGTGGCCCAAACTTCAGATTCAAACACAGTCACCCCACCWTCTGGGGAGCTGGCTCAGACATGAAGAGGTGCATCCGTGGAGAGTCAAGTGACAAAAGGTGTGAACACTGTGTGAGACAAGATGGGTTCCAGGGTTCTGGCTAAACACCAGCTGGGTGTAACTTCTGTGAATGGCCTCATACTTGAAACACAAGGAGTGGTTTGGAAGATCATGTCTCTGACTTTTATTTTTCAAAAAAAAAAAAAAAAAACCAAAGGGAATATGTAACAAAACTCTTGGTCATCAGGGCTGCTGTATAAATGTGTATGTGTGTATACACATAAATATATTATATATACATATATAATATTCTATAATTCCATTAATATATTAGTAAATTAGTAAATACATGTGCTGGCAAATATAATTTTAATAGATGTTGCCAGTGCTTTCCTATAGATAGGAAGACTTCTGTCTCTTAAAATGACCAGGAAAAGCAGGCCTTTGAATGTTTTTATCAATTGCATTAGCTCTAGAATCAAGTCCTACAATGTTTGAATCCATGTGTATTTCTCTCTGTTCTCGTCCCTTCTTCCTGGATACTTTTAAGGGGCAATGATCCTGCTGGGTTCCTTACTCATGCCTCATGCTAGAATTCCAGATGGACTTGTGACATTTTCTCTCAGATAATTTCAATTTCCTGCTGCTTCTGTGACCCCAGATTTGCCGTTGGAACCATCTAGCCATAAGGTAGATTAATGTATGGCCTTTCTACCCCCTCTGAAATGCTATTTCTCCTAAATTCTGGGCAGAGTCCATTTATCTCACAAACTATATCTGCTGTGAAGATACATACGCTCCCCATTTTTCTATAAAACAATCACATTGGTCAGCGATTGATAGTTCCCATGCTGTGGATAAGAAAACAACTCATAGAAATCAGATCAGAGGTCCAGAATGAAGACTGCTGTGGATATTGGCAGRTTGGGCTCACCAAGCTCCCTGTCTCCACGTTATCATGATTCCTGGGCCAGCACCTTCCCACTTTTTCTAAATACACTGCAACCATGATGCTAATCTACCTTCTAGGACGTCTTAGGCAAAGATGCTCTTAAAGAACCCATTGGTTCTGTGTCTCAGTTTCCCCATCTATTAAAGAAAAACAACAAAACTGAATTACCTATGTTTGTTTAGAGGGGGGAGTTTTAATTCYTCTCTGAAATGAGATGAATGCAAATTACCTTGTTATTTCACTAATTAATAACATCTGCTTGGAAATGCAGCTAATAGCACACAATAAACGATATGGCTTATAATTATGGATGGCCGTAATTGTTTCGCTTTGCCTTACCTTCACCCCAGTTTATCTCCCTGAACTATAACTATCCTTGTAGGGGTTAGGAAAATCTCTTAGAAGCTAGATGATGGGTTTTTTCCCATGGGTTTGGAAATTGATGAATCAGCATACTTTCCTCAGGCTTCAAATGAATGTGTTCCTAACACATGGAAGCAAATGGGCTCTTAGAAACGTCAGCTGAGCACAGATCCATGCTGCCTTCCTGGAGCATGACCTGTTCCACTCCGCACCTGACCCCTTGTGCCCAATGTCACCTGGAACCTGAAATCTGGAAGTTGAAAGTCCTTGACTAGAGTCAGTGGAGAGAAAATCGTCACCTGCTCGGGCACAAACATACCTAGTGACTGCGTCACTGTTTGTCAAGTGGATCAGCTAATAGTTGTTCAGCGGACCTTCAAAGCTCCAAGGTGACGCTGCCCTTAAATTCCATCAATTCACTCTCTGGGCAGAGGCCTTGGACTTTAGCTCTCAAGTGCTCTGAAAGCATTTTGAGCCTGCTGACTGGCTGTGGCGTGGACCTTGGTTAAAGTGTAGGAGAAAAACACTAAGTTTCTGCTTCATCAGTCCTGGCGCCACCAAGTCCCCCAACCCCCTTCGCGACAGCACTTTGGTGCTTCCTGGCTTCCCTCTGCTGGGACACTGACCAGGACTGACTTCCAGTAGGACTTTCTTTCTCACCTAATGACCTACCTACTGATGCCATCTCTAAGGACCTTGAAGCCCATGCTACCTCTGGATCTTGTCCATGGTTCCTCATGTTCCTGACACTAGCCCATGTATTTGATTGTTATTCTAAAGGAGCACAAGTCCCCAGAAGGCACGACCCATATCTGTTTCACCCAGTTCTCTGTCTCTGATCCCTGAGAAAGTGTTTGAATAAGTGAACAGATGGGTGGAGGAATGATTAACCCCTTTCTACAAATGCGTGGACTGAGGAACAGAGCGCTATAATAGGCTAGTCATGTTGAACAGTGCTTAGCAGCAGAGCTAGTGTGATAACTAAGAATCTGGAATAGTTTTATAATATTTTTTATATGATGCTGTTCTCCAATTTTACAACTAATGCAACTCTCTAGACTCACCTTCTTGTTTAATTGACTACATGATGCCTATAGCTATGAGATTTAGGAAGGATAATTTTTTATTATCCAGGTTCTTATTGAGTTTACAAGTTTTAAGAGATTCTTCTAAAAATGCCTGAATGTGACACTATTATATTATAAAACATCAGCAAGCTTTATCATTTATTGTATAAGCATGTTTGTATACATATACATATATGTATGTATATATACATGAAAAGCCCTAGAGAACCTCTATGATCTTGCAGTATATTTTGTCTGTACTTAATAATTAAAATTGTACCAGGCTCAAATTCATAATCTTTTTTTCTGTGTCAAACTTAAACAGTTTGCTAGTTTTATTATTAATTCATGTATTTATTTTTATTTATTTTTCATGACAGGGTCTCACTATGTGGTCCTGGCTGCCCTGCAACTTACTTTGGTAGATCAGGCTGTCCTGGGACTCCCAGAGATCAATCTGCCTCTATCTCCTGAGTGCTGGGATCAAAGGTGTGTGCCACTACTCCCAGCTTTAAACAAGTTTCTGATGTCATTAAAACTAACAAGCTTGGGAATTGTGAATATTTCAACACAAGCCTGTGTCATGATTTTCCTCATTCACTTTCCGTTGAGGTAATAAGCCTACTTCCATTGTTTATTTACTTGATTTTTTTTTTAGGTTCATGTCCTTCTATTTTATAGGATTGCTAATACTAGGTTAACATTTCCCTGCTTTTCCAAAACAACAACAAAAATATATTATTTATGTTTTGCTAAAAATGTCAGAAATAATCTTGAAAATTCTAGGATATAGCTCAAAACTCTCTGCATCAGTCACCCCTGAAGATCTCTCTCATTTGCATTTCTAGTCTTTGAAGCTGAATAGAAGGTGGGAGTCTGTTTGAGGGATGGACAGGAAACATTAGCCAATTTGAGAGCAAATAGAGGTTTGGGGAGTGTGTTTACATTCTGTCCCACGTGTGGGATCCTGGCCTTTGTAGGCAGGCGGWTAAAAAGGCAGGCCCGGCTTTCATGGCGCCTGAGGACCTCTGTGCTTTAACAACACAGGCACAAGTTGTTCTGGGAGCTGGTCAACATGACTCAGCCACAGAAACATAGCAGTTTGCAGGACCAGGATCTGCTCTTCCTCCCAAGTTCCATGGAGAAAGAAAGGCCAGCAAAGATCTCCAAGTCTGAGAAAGAACTCTGTGTTCAGAGTAGCTGGACCCAGCAGGCTCTTCCAGCCAAAATTCTGGCTGGGGAGATGCCCTAGCCACATGCCTGCCATACTTGCACAGTTCAGAGGGATGCTCTCCCTCTCCCTGAAGTCCCACATAATCGCTACCATTGATTGCGTACCTCCTGTGTGCCAGTTTCTA
Source organism: Apodemus speciosus (assembly GCA_002335545.1). NCBI lineage: Eukaryota > Metazoa > Chordata > Mammalia > Rodentia > Muridae > Apodemus > Apodemus speciosus. Next base: position 95,087 of record BDUI01005267.1, read on the forward strand.
AGGCATGCACTTTCAGTCCTCAAAATAACACCTCAAGGCCAGTATTGTTGACTGTGTTTTCCAAATAAGGACACTGAAGTTCAGAAAGATGAAGAAAGCTGCCTGAATCATACAGAGCTAGGAATTAAAACTGGCATGTGTGACTTCAGAGTGCATGCCTTGTACAACACTTGTGTCCTGAAGAATACAGTCAGTTTGCCCAATATCCGTAATTCTTGCAACAGTAGTCCTGAACTATATTGTATTAGAATGATCCATTCATCAACTCTACAGTAAGTACTTACGTTGCCTCAGGCTCTATAGTAATGTCTATTGTAGAAACTTAAGTTGCTGTATTCACTATTGCTAAGGGAAGATGAAGGAATGGAGTCAGGAGGTGGACCTTCATCTGGATCATTACTTTCACCACAGGGACTAGGTGATCACAGAAACACAGTAAATACTTGTAGACCAGAAGGAGTCAAGACTGAGTGACACATTTTAAAGGACTTGAAACCAAGTCTGAAGACATTAAGACTATTCTTGGGTTAGTTTGTATTTGCTGTGAAATAGTCAGAGCTTGTGGTTAGTCTCTCTGCAGCTGCCTCCTTTCTTGTAAGGGAAGACAGTACCAGATCATGTAGATCCAGTGGATCCACTACATGTGTTAGAGCATTCAGGATGAGTAAACCTCCATTGAATATATGATTTATAATATATGCTGTTCAGTTTTGTCAGTNTTTTTTTTTAGGTTCATGTCCTTCTATTTTATAGGATTGCTAATACTAGGTTAACATTTCCCTGCTTTTCCAAAACAACAACAAAAATATATTATTTATGTTTTGCTAAAAATGTCAGAAATAATCTTGAAAATTCTAGGATATAGCTCAAAACTCTCTGCATCAGTCACCCCTGAAGATCTCTCTCATTTGCATTTCTAGTCTTTGAAGCTGAATAGAAGGTGGGAGTCTGTTTGAGGGATGGACAGGAAACATTAGCCAATTTGAGAGCAAATAGAGGTTTGGGGAGTGTGTTTACATTCTGTCCCACGTGTGGGATCCTGGCCTTTGTAGGCAGGCGGWTAAAAAGGCAGGCCCGGCTTTCATGGCGCCTGAGGACCTCTGTGCTTTAACAACACAGGCACAAGTTGTTCTGGGAGCTGGTCAACATGACTCAGCCACAGAAACATAGCAGTTTGCAGGACCAGGATCTGCTCTTCCTCCCAAGTTCCATGGAGAAAGAAAGGCCAGCAAAGATCTCCAAGTCTGAGAAAGAACTCTGTGTTCAGAGTAGCTGGACCCAGCAGGCTCTTCCAGCCAAAATTCTGGCTGGGGAGATGCCCTAGCCACATGCCTGCCATACTTGCACAGTTCAGAGGGATGCTCTCCCTCTCCCTGAAGTCCCACATAATCGCTACCATTGATTGCGTACCTCCTGTGTGCCAGTTTCTAAGGCATGCACTTTCAGTCCTCAAAATAACACCTCAAGGCCAGTATTGTTGACTGTGTTTTCCAAATAAGGACACTGAAGTTCAGAAAGATGAAGAAAGCTGCCTGAATCATACAGAGCTAGGAATTAAAACTGGCATGTGTGACTTCAGAGTGCATGCCTTGTACAACACTTGTGTCCTGAAGAATACAGTCAGTTTGCCCAATATCCGTAATTCTTGCAACAGTAGTCCTGAACTATATTGTATTAGAATGATCCATTCATCAACTCTACAGTAAGTACTTACGTTGCCTCAGGCTCTATAGTAATGTCTATTGTAGAAACTTAAGTTGCTGTATTCACTATTGCTAAGGGAAGATGAAGGAATGGAGTCAGGAGGTGGACCTTCATCTGGATCATTACTTTCACCACAGGGACTAGGTGATCACAGAAACACAGTAAATACTTGTAGACCAGAAGGAGTCAAGACTGAGTGACACATTTTAAAGGACTTGAAACCAAGTCTGAAGACATTAAGACTATTCTTGGGTTAGTTTGTATTTGCTGTGAAATAGTCAGAGCTTGTGGTTAGTCTCTCTGCAGCTGCCTCCTTTCTTGTAAGGGAAGACAGTACCAGATCATGTAGATCCAGTGGATCCACTACATGTGTTAGAGCATTCAGGATGAGTAAACCTCCATTGAATATATGATTTATAATATATGCTGTTCAGTTTTGTCAGTRAATCCTTATTGTTTACTACATATTCCATGCTGTACTAAGGGCTTTAGAAGTTCTATATACATTAACGTAGACATGTATATTTTAGATGAGAAGAGTGAGGATTGTACAGTTTAGAGACCATGCTAGAGGAGATGCATATGGCAAGGACTGAAGCAAGAGTCACATACTTATTGCATGATGCTGTGCCCCATACAAGTTCCAATCTTCCCACTAGAAACATTTCTCTGGGAATATAATATATGCCTACTTCTGGCAGATAATGTAGAAGTCGTTGCAGGATTTTTAATCAAGTAAAAACAGATCTACATTGCATACTGGCAGTCCTACCATGGGATAGAAGCTCACTGCAATGGCACTAACTGGCATATCAATACCACCTACACCCCCATGTACAGGGCATGGTTAAAGAAAATGTGGTAACTGTAACTATCAACTGTTGCTCAGCCTGAAATCTCATAATCTGTGGCAGCACAGAAGTGGAGGTGGGGTATTAGGTGAAATACATAGAACAACAAAAAGTAAATGCCATGTGGTATTATTCACACATGAAATTTTAAAGTAGTCAAATTCTTAGGAAGCAAGCCAGCTGTTGCCAGTGGTGACCAGTCAGGAGGTGTTGGTTGAGATATCAACTTTCAATAGCATAAGAGGAATTACTTCAGTAGAGCTACTGCAAAGCATGCTTACTCTTGGTAATAATAATGCACTCAATTCTTGAATAAGAATGCTAACAGAATAGACTTTAAGAACCCTCTCAGATGAGCACTGGTGGCACATGTCTTTAATCCCAGCACTTGGGAGGCAGAAGCAGGCAGTTCTCTGAGTTTGAGACCAGCCTGGTCTACAGAGAGAGTTTGAGACAGGAGAAACCTGCCTCAAATACAAAACAAACAAAACCAAACCCAAATGACAAAACAAAAACCAAAGCTCTCACTAAAATACAACTTTTCAAGGTAGTACAGGTGTCAACTAGATTAATTTAACTATGCATATTTTAAAATATCATATCATACATGGCAATTATATGTCAGGAATTTGACAATTCATAGGTCAAAATATTTTTATTTCCCTTCAAAAGTAAAAGAAATAGCAAGAGGGTGTTGAGTCACTGGTTGGAAGCTAGCCAGGCTACACTACTTAAGAAATCCCAAAGCTCCATGTCTCACCTGTGGGTTATTAATTCTCAGTGTGATTATTCTGGGTTCAAGGAAATCTTGCTACTGTTCTGTCCGTGAAGATATATGGTAATGGAGGGGGTAAATGCTTGTGTGCCTCCAAAAGTGTTTCCACCATATGCCCTGAGCAACAAGAGCCCCTGTTGGGATCCTGAGATTTTGTGGAGATTCAATCTCTTCTGTCTCCCATGCAAGCTTCTCTCAAGCCACAACCCAAATTTCTCATTCTTCTTTTGACCATGGCCTCGGTTTCTGTGTTGTCTCCTCTAGCTCTGTTCCCAGAGTGGTACCTGAATGGCTTCTGTTGAACACTGCTTAGTGGCTCCATGTTCCCTGTGACATTTATAAAATTAAAAGATGCACTGTTTACTACCTAGCTCTAGCTTCCAATCCTAGCCTCACTCCCAAACATCTCCCTTGGGCTCTGTTCATGCAAGTTATTGAAGCTTCTTTCTGGATTTTCCATCCTCTCTGACTATTTTCAGATTTCTCTGTGTACCATGTTATCTGCTTCTCTGTTCCACTTACCCCTTTCATGATTATTCAAGGATTTGAAATAATCAAGTTATAAAAGAGCAAACGTTTAGTCTGGCTCATGGTTTCACTGGTTTCAGTGCATGGTCACCTGCCCATACTGCTTTTAGTAGTAAGGTAGGTTGGGGACATGTCTCAATGATCTAAGGTCTATACACCACCTCTTAAAAATATTACCACCTCTCAATAACACCACCCTGGAATAAAGCCTTTAAATCAAGTGTAATTGGAGTGTTTACTCAACATTTAGCTGTTGCTTTGCCAGGTATTCTGCTATTCCTTCCAAACATTATGATGTTGTCTTGACATTCTAGTTCACTTTGCTTTCTCCCCCACATTCTGTGGTATTTGGTGGCAAAAGTAATTTTGACATATCTTCCATCTCTGTGACACTGTATAGCTGACTTTTCTTTTTTGCTGGATCATGAGCCCTGCCTGGAAAATCATGGTGCTTTTTACATGTTTACTGCATGAAATATAAATAGCTGGTATATAGTAAGTGCTCACTACATACTGGTAAATTTTAATTGAATGAAGAGACTCAGATAAGAGTTATAACTAGAAGACATATGGGACATTTGGGGGGCGGGGAAACCAGGAAAAGGGAAATGAAATGTAAACAAAGAATATATCCAATAAAAAAGGAAAAAAATCATAAGAGTTGAAAATAAAAAAAACAACAAAAAACATGTCATGGCTAATCAGTGATTTCATTCTCATGTTACAAGTAATGTTTTCACATTCTTACTTTTAATTAAATGAAAATTAAGCTATCAAAATAGATATTAAATTAATTTTAAAATGGGTTAAAAAATAAGAGTTATAACTAGAAATAGTTGTTCAATACTAAGGAAATAACTCAGTCTCTAGCAATCATTACTGATCACAATCCTTGAGGGATGGACACTCGTGTTGAGTTGCAAAAGATRAATCTGACAAGATTAGAACACCCACAGCAAAACAGATAACCAAAGAGTTGCAAATGAAAACATTTTTATTCTTTCCCTAAGTCTTTCTAAGAAATGAGATTTCTGTTATCTATTTATTGTGCTTCTGTGGGAAACCAGGACATTGTACTCTGCCACTGTTGTTTTCTCTGAGACTACCATCTTCTTGGTTTTTTATTTGTTTTTGTTTTTTTCTAAGCATGTTTCCTATAGAAGACAAATTACAGAGAGAAGATGTAGTAAAGCAAGAGGAAGTGAAGGTGTAGTTTATGATATATCTGAGTAACTCTTTGAAAGTAATAGAAAACCATGTTTAATATTGATATCAGTTGTTTTTAAGGACCTTGTTATTGCTGAATTGATTTTAGAAAGACATTTTGGCAATTTACATTAGAAAACGAGAGAGAACAGCCATACTTGCCAGTACTGGTCTTCTTTTATTTGAAAAAGAGGAAGCTGGGTGTGGTGGTTCTTTACTCTAATCCCTGAATTTGGGAGGTGGATGCCAAAGGGTCAGTAGTTCAAGAATAATCTTAGTTGTACAATAATTTCCTCAAGCCTACTCTGGGCTGTATGGACCCTATCTATAAAACGTACTCAAGAGGTACATTTTTATATTTTTCTTATACAGTTGCTTTTCTGCATGTCTGTTCAAAGCATATACTAGGCATTAATACTGTGCTTCATCCATTTTCATCAGAGGCTTGGAACTGAAGGAGTTCTAAAAATGCACTAGAGTTTCACCATAATACACATGGGCATTTTTTCTAAGCCATAAAATAGAATGAGTCTTGCAAATAAATATGTACTTTTCAGTACATATATGTGTTCGGTAGATGTGAACACATCTGATAGCTGTATTCCTACTGGAAGCTTTAGCTATATATGACATAGGTGAACTTACTAAAGCTATCATTTCTCAACTCAAAGACTTCACAATTTAAGAAGAAATATCAGCAAGGCTCCTTGTGGTGGTTGTAGTGACAAGTTAACTATGACACACTGTAGAGACTGGAGAATATGCTTCTAAGATCCAGAACATAAGAAAGGACAAGGACTAAATTGTTATTKGTTGAATGTTTTTGCAGTTYTAGCTGAAGAGGTTTGGGGTACTAGGACTTTGGGGGATTAGTTGCTGCTATACAGCCTTAGAGAATTGGTCTCATAGAAGAGATCAATACTTTTGAAAGTGATTCCAGAGAAATCTCTCACCTTTCTCATTTTGTAATAACACAGAAAAAAGATGACCAGAAGCATAGAGACAAAGTCAAGAGACACCAAATCTACAGGAACAATGATCATGGATTTCAGAGGCTCCATAACTATAAGAAATTAAATTGTTTATAAGCTGCCCAGTCTATGGTATTTTTTTATTTTCTATATTCTTTGTTTACATTCCAAAGGCTTTCCCCTTTCCCAGTTTCCCCCCTCACCATATGTCCCATAAGTCCTCTTCCCTCCACCCATTCCCCAATCACCNGGGGGGGCGCTCTGTGGGAGGGCCGTGAGTGGGGGGGCGCTCTGTGGGAGGGCTGTGGGCTGGCCTGCTGAGCAGAGCCTGGATGCAAAACAGGGGCAGCTGAGGCTGCTCACTCACTTCCTTAAAGGCTGCAGGTAATCAGTGCTGTTTGCCTTGGCAGAGCAGCTAGAGCCGTCGTCAACACAAAGAGAAACAGCCTCCTTGATTCTAAACCTGCTGCTAGGTTACAGAGCACCCGCCCGAGGTAAGGGAGCCTCTGGCCTTTTCCCACAAGGTAGGAAGGAGCTCCCGCTGCGCTGGCAGGGCGTTGGTAGTTAGGGAGTCACAGGGCTCTGTCGCCTCCTGTCTGGTTAGACTGAGCCCTGCCCGCGCTCCTCCCTCTGTTGCTCCTGCTCCAGATCAGCTTTCCCCCTCYGATCTTCCTCTCCAATCTTGCTTTTCTGCCTGTTTCTGTGGATGATTTTTTGTTTTTGAAAAATATTTATGTGGATGAGTGTTTTCCTTGCACGTATGTGGGTGCTTGTACAGTTACTACAGAGGCCAGAAGAAGGCATTGAAGTCCCTGGACCCGGAGTTACAGGTGGGTATGAGCCACCACCTGGGTGCTGGGAACTGAACCCAAGGCTTTGGCAAGAGCAGCAAATGCTCCTCCCAAGGAGCTGTCCCTCCAGCCTTTATCACCAACCACCCGACAAAGGAAGGATCTTTCTATGTAGCCCAGGCTGGCCTAGAATTGGTCATCTTGCTGCTTCAATTTCTCAAGTGCCGGATTACAAGCATGTGCTACCACGCCTGGATTTATAATGTTTTTAATTACGTGCGATTCCTTTGCGGTTGACATAATTTTCAGTAACCCTGCTGGACGATCAGTGATCGGTAACATGAACCACGTTAGCTGTACTCTTAACTCTCTTCTGCCGGGTAAAGTCACAAACTCTGATGTCACTGCAGCTTAGATGCGCATCTCCCCAGGGGTCATAATTCTCCAAGTCTGTACTCAACGGGTGACCTCAAGTGGGGTTCACGGAAAGAAGCAYGGAGCCACTGTGCAGACYGGGGAGCGGTCGGGGAGCTCATGGCCAGCCGCTCCTGCAGCAAGGCTTGTGGAGCGCGCCTGGCATCGTAGGCACCCAGCCACGTCCCGCCTTCCCACCTTGCGACACAGCGTTGTCCGAGAAAGCTCACGCTTGAGAACTGCGTAGCTCTTGCGTTACCAAAGGGATCTCGTCTCTGGCTTCGTTCATYCCGAGCCAGAGTGAGAGAGAAGTAGATAGAAATCTGGTGACCGGCTTCSGAGAGGCCAGGAAGCGGGTGCGGTGCTGGGTRAAGAGGCAGATGGAGAAAACCTGGAGGGCTGCTGAGCACCAGGGCCTTCRGGCATGCGAGGGTCTGACCACTGACTGCTGGGAGGGCCAGTGTGACTCTCGGGCTGTTCTCACCGCGGGTGTGACTTCCGGAGCTCTCAAAAAATGACCAGGTGGTTTGCTTTGAGCAGTATTAATATATAATTAATAATAAAACCTGAGCCTCCCTGTCCGTCTCAGCTCTTGTGAGTTCCTTCAGCCCTGACTTAAGAACGTGTCGGAGATTAGGGACGGTAGTAGTGACAGCAAACACGGAGGCATAAGTGTCTCGTTGAGATCACTCCCAAATTCTAGTTGTACCAACTTCTTTTGCCAGCCGACKGGGAACCCCCGAGGTGGGGCCGAGGGGCACCCTGTGCAGATGCTTGCCTGCGGACCTCAGAGCTTGTCTCTGTGCTGCTGATTTCTAAGGTGGCAGAGTGCATCTGTGCTCAGGAAACACTCTGTGATGCTGTCTTTGTTGTTCTGGCCGGCAGTGATG
>BDUI01005268.1:53604-87039 GCA_002335545.1 Apodemus speciosus
CCTTATAATAATGCCATTCTCAACCTACGACATTGGCAGGAAAAATAATTGTGCATTCCTTTCTTGGCGAGCTGCAATAACATTTTAGCATAATGAAACCTAAAGTTTGTGAAAGCATTATTCCAGTTTCCGAGAATCTGAAACACATCTTCCTAGATCAAATTCCCTTGGACATAGGAGGCCACAGAAGGTGTCAGATTTACTATATCAAATATCCTGTTAAAGGGAGTGGATTTGAAATTTGCGTAGATGGCCTGTTTAAAAAGTCCTCAACGTCATTCTGAAGTAAATGGCTGTCTCTTGCTTCACTAGGTCGGTACCTTCAAGCCCATTACACAATCTACTTTGAAACTGTGACCATCACACATGTTTAACTTAAAAGGGTCCAGTATTATCCTGGCACATGACCCGAATTACCACCTCTCTCTCCTCATGGTGAAGGTTGCTCTTTAGAGTCTTGCAAAATCATTAGTGTTTACTCTTGACAAGTTGAGAAAACAAGTTCATCAGAGCAGTTTGTTCTGTTCAGTACATTATAAGAGGGGAGGTTTTTGGCAATAATAATCATTGTGCAAAGAAGGGCTACTGATGAATTTGCTGTTTTAAAAAGCATTTTCGTAGAAATATTCTACTAGTTAGAATGAGCACATGTCCAAAGATTTAGTCATCATACTCTGAAGTTTACACTGTAAGCATGTTTTGGTCAAGTTTTAAGAAAATGCTTTGACCAGGATTAGCCAAACTGACACAGTTAGCATCTTTTTAATCATTTTATCATTCATCAAATAAATTTTATTTAAAATGTTTCAATGTGGATCTCAGGTCTAGATTGACTCTTTTTTCCTTTTCAAAGAAAAATTAAACTAAAAGCTTTTACTAAAGTCTATTTAGTACTGAATAGCTCATGAAAAATGAGATGACTCTATATTTACCCAGATGCCAGATTTTTATATATATAAAACAAAAGAACCAGAGAATGATTTTAAAAGTTTATTTTATAGCTATCTAAAACCATCTATATAATTTATATTATTTGCCTTCTGTGAATGCAGGTGAGGCACTTAAATGTTGTCAACTTTCTTGAAATCATTTTTAGCCAATACTGTTTCCTGATATATATTGATTGATATCCTAGCATTTCTTAGTAAGTACTTCCTGAATTGGTTATTCTTTTAGTTATTCTGCATCTTATTTCCAAACAAATATAAAAATTCAATGACACTAAAGTACTCACATCCTGTGGCGCTGGAATGAAAAAGTTACAAACAATAGATATAAGATAGAAAACTGTGAGAACATGATTTGCTATTGTGGTTAAGTCTGGCCAAATCTCAATCCAATTTGCCTGATCTGAATTACAAAACCAAAAGATTGCCAGTATAATCTTCCTACTGTTATAGTATCTTTGTTATTTTTAAATTTAAATGTAATACCAAAAGTAAAGTCACAATTACTTCCATCCCTCATTTTTTGACATTTACTTAAGTTGTGTTATCTTTGTTTCACATGAAGGCATAAATACTTCTGAGCCCTGACATCTGTTCTTTGCACCTCCACTCTCGGATGTGCTTTCTGTCATGCTGGATCCCCCAGCCCACTCCCTCCACCTCACTCTCCACCGTCACACCTGCTTTTCCCAATACGCAGGAAGAGGATGGACATTGGCTAAGAGCTGAGTTCTGATCCTGGCCTTGACTCTTTCAGTATGGTGCTAGCCAAGCTAGTTACAATGCTAAGACACACTATCAGTTATACAATAGGAAGAGCAGTTGATAACCAGGAATTGCTTCTAAGCTTAACAGAGAAGACAAGCAGGTGCCCAACAATGAGAATAAATGGCAAATTACCTAACATTATTCATGACTAGACCTATTAAAACAAGTTTATTTAAATATGTATGCATACATAGACATATCTTTTTATACAAATATGTAATGTGCTAAAATATTGTAATCACACACTTGTATCTTAGCTTCTTATGTAAGCTCTTTTAAATTTATTGTTGAATAATTACCATTTTCATCATTAAAGAATAAGTTTGATTACTAACCCTACAAGTCATGATTTTAAATTTTAATTGTTTCTAAAGGAGTACTTTTTTACATCTTTATTGAATATTTAACTTTACAAGAAATTTTCAGTTTATTTTCTTAATTTCTATTCTAGATTCTGTTCTTTAAATATACGTTATGCAAGTATAGTCGGCTATGACTAACTTAGGACCTTTTGCTATTCAGTATTAACACTACATATGCCTTCTTTCCAAAAAATGTCTGTCCCCCACAGCTTCTTTTTGGCAAACATTTTCCCTCCATCTTTTGGACTGACTTACATCTGACCCACTTGGATTTCACTCCACTATGTTTCTGTTTGACTGTGTCTTCATTTTTTCCAAGGTCACTTGAATTCTGAATCAACTTTCTAAGGAATTGTCTATTTTCATTCCACTTGCCCTCAACATACTTGGCTAATTTCCCTGCAATGGCCTGCTTCTATCTATTCTCTGCAAATTGTCTATGCACCAATGTCAATCTAGAATATATGTGAGCCTATTGCAATAAGGTAGATTGTGCCTGATATTTTTATTTCAACTATCAACAATGTTCAAACACAACAAAACGTACTGTTGAATAAAAATACATGTTGCATATACTAGTGAGCTTGTTCTCTTTAAGGTGTTTTCAAACATTTGGGGTTCATAAGTCATTGCTTTTTTATTATCATAAGTTATAAATCACATGTACCTTGGGGTTTTATTGGAGTGAAACCAATTTTACAAGGTTTCTTCTCTTGGTTCATTTTTCATCTTCTTTTATATCACTTCAACGTTTAAGTTATCACGTGTTAGATTGATAAACACATTAATCATAATTGGTTCCTTACTTTCTAACCCTCAAAATGTCAATGGGATCTTAATGGACATGTCTTACTTGATTGAGTTTCCAAAGACACTCCTTGTCAAAAAAAAAAAAAAGAAGAAAAGAAAAGAAAAGAAAACACCTTCCTCAAACCACTTAATATCTATCCATTGTCATTATCAACCTCTGACATGTTAGTAAGCAATTAAAACAAGTTGAAATCTTTGCATTTAAACTTGAAGGAACTTTCTATCAGCACACCCTCTCTTTTGAGCAAAGTAAGTAAGTGCAATAATGTGTCCCCTGATTAAGTTATAATCAGTATGTAGAGGGGCACATACTTTTGGAAAGAAACTTAACAATATTGATCAAAATGGCAACAGTAATATATAATGCAACAGCAATAGGAAGAAATGAGAGTGGAATCATCACGTTTTTCACAACATAAAGAATTTTACAATAGCACACCTTTTTAGATATGTGTTTACTTCACAAACTCTATACACATTCACATGATTTTAGAGCTACAAAATTTACATAGACATAGATATAGAAAATATACAAAACTGTTGACCGAGGTTATATTTTGGGTGACACAATTATGTTTCAAATTTCTKTAAGTATAAAAATGAAAATAAATTCATCATTGTACTCAATACAATACTATTACAATAACAGATGCCTTACTTGCAAATTTCTACACTTAAATACTTCAGAAGACTAAGAGCTATTATTTTTAAAAGATCATAAGAAATCATATTAGTTACATACAATTAGTATATACTGATTATATACATATATGAATATTGTACATATATACTCTTATTTATTTGTGTGTGTGTGTTCCTGTGTATAAGTACAGGTATGTGTATGCACAGTATATTAATAGAGGTCAGAAGATAATCTCATGTGTTGGTCCTCACCTTCCACCTAGTTTGAAGCAGAATTTCATCCTGTTTTTCACCATGTATGCCAAGCTAGCAGATCCATGAGCTTTCTAAGAATCTCATGGCTCTGTCTCCCATCTCATAATTGGAACAATGGGATTGTAGATGCAAGCTGTCCTGTCTGGCTTTAAATGGGTTCTGGGGATCTGAACTTTGGTACTCATTTGTTCACAGCAAACACTTTAGCCATTTGAACCATCTCCATAGCAAGAGGGCAGAGGGGAGAGAGAGAGAGAGAGAGAGAGAGAGAGAGAGNGGGAGGGAGGGAGGGAGGGAGAGAGAGAGAGAGAGAGAGAGAGAGAGAGAGAGAGAGAGAGAGAGAGAGAGAGAATACTCATTTTGATTTATGGGAAGGAATACAATGCTTTTTAAGCATTAAATTGAAAGGTACTAGAATGTTCCTAACTCTTCCAAATGTTATTAAATGCCTTGATTTTATTTCTCTATGTGGGATTACATACAAGAAAATAATAAAGTTGTAAATAGCAACAGCTATGTTAAGTGCTTGAGTAACAGAGGGAAAGCTACTGCATAAAATAATTTTACTTTTCCAGACAAATGAATTATATAAACTTAGAGACCCCAAAATGAGCTGGCTTATAAGCAGTAAATTTTCTAAAACAATTCCCATCGTCTGTGCTCATGATGTATTCTGGATTCCCTCCTTAGTTGAATGTAGGCAGTTTATGTAAGGAAAGAATCATAGCAGTGTAGGAAAAAATTCAAAATATTATGAAGAATGTCTTTCATGAACGTGTACTATTCTTTTAAATTTTTGTTGCCTGACTTTCGTGGTCCCTACCCATCACGTCCTAAGCCCCACCCCTTTGACCTGCCCAAATGTAAGTTTCCTCCTTCATGCCATAATGTTTGACAGTTTGGTTGTAAGTTCTAGTCTATCTGGGCACTTAATTCCAAAGGCACTCACCATTTTATTCATTACTTATCCGTTAATAGTCTTTCAGATCTCGAGGTTGGTTATGGAATCCCAATGTATGAGTTCTCTATCTTGAATTTAAAAATTTTAACCATTTTTCCAAATAGTTTGACCCCAGAGAATGTTTCTACATTAATGCATCAAGACAGAGGATTTAAACTCTGTTTTGATGTTTATTTATTCATAGGTTCACATTCCCCATCTCAGCATTGACATCATGTCAGTGAAATTAACATATCTTTGTGTCATCACCTTCTCTATGGAAATCCTAAGGAGAAAGTCTCCCTGCTCACATTTTTTGGCCTTCAAGGCTATCTGGCAATGATGCTGTGGGGCTTTCTTCTCTTTATATGCCTTGGCTTAAGTGAGATGCCCTGCTAGACCATGTGACACTTTGACTACCTGTTTTTACCTGTGACTAAAGGATGGACTGAGTAATTGTATTTAGGTCAAAACACAAATGCTTAAATCTTGGATTATCTTAGGTGACACTTAAATCACTAAGTAATTAAGATTAATGTTTATATTAAATTGTTTCCTACTGTTCTATTTACATCTTACAGGCTTAAGAGATTTAGAGGCACTCAATAATTTCCTTTGCTCTCTTGTGTTCTGATTAGTGTTACCAATAGCTTTAAAATCTGGAATGAAGAAGAATGTTGTAATACAAATATATTACTTCATTAGTGTTCCTCTTCCCAAATAACTCAGATGTTTTCTGTATATTTGTGGAGGAAGGTTTGTTCTGATGTTTTCTTTATTGGATGTGGTTCCCATCATCTTTTTCCAAGCAGAAAATATCCAGGATTGGGTTTTTTGAAATACAAATATCTTCTGAAGCAAATGAGGCATAATTTCCATATAGCGAGGTGTTTGATCTTTTGCATTGTTAGAAAGTTACTGCCCTTTGAGTAAGGAATACACCCAAGGTTGTTTACCATGCCTGGGGCATGTTACTCAGCTACCTAAGCAACTCCTTTCATGGCTAGCTTGCTTGCTACAGCAGTATCACTATTTCCACAGGAGAAGATGCCATTTGTTATGTTGCAATTTCTATGACATGGCCATTGGAACATCTCTGGACATCAGCTTGGGAGGAGGGGCCAAGGAGAGGAGGAACTGTAGACAGGTTATTTAATGGCAGAATGAATGGGGAGTCAAAGATCACTGTGCAGTCAGCCTACAGCCTCCACTGCACTGTCTCCACACAGCTTTCTTTCACACTGGTTACAAACAAATTGGACAACAAAATCTCATGAGATATTTGTGATTTAATTTTAGTCACAAAGCATCTTCAAAATGACGAGGATTTTGACAGCTTGCAAAGTGGTGAAGACACTGAAGAGTGGCTTTGGTTTTGCCAATGTGACGTTGAAGCGACAGTGGGACTTCTCCAGACCTGGAATCAGGCTCCTTTCTGTGAAGGTAACACTCCCGTTTCTTGTTTCTGATGATAGTACATAGGACACAGTTTAGCAGTAAAGCCAACTGGGTGCTGACAGAGCAAATAGAGCTTCGAATACAATTCCAAAGTGTTGTTTATTAAAAAGTGCTTTACCATAGAATCCATTGATATAGAAGATGATTATTTTTAATCTTCTCTGAGTAAACTTAAGGTGATCTTTACCCAATATGAAGAATGACTCTAGTTCCTATGAACATATAAAATAAAMRTGCACTTCTGGGAAAAGAAACACAAATGTTATCAGAGTTTAGTTTATACCTTGATTTTATTGTTAAWAGTATGAGTCAAAGGAAAGAAGCAGGGTCTAYGTACATAAGGTATGCTCTCACACACAGCATGTTAAGCCTTTGTTATATAATGACTTAACTGAAAAGGCTTCTTTCTAGACATATAAGCTTGTAAAAGTTTAGAAGGAAAATATCTATAAATTGTTAATATTGAATGTCCCTGTACACAGAGAAAGACAGCATTTTCATGCTCTCTTAACCTTCTTATCAGAGGTAAATTTATGATTCTGGTTTTTGCAGAATCAGAAGTTGAGGCGAACAGCAGCTGAAAATCTGTCTGTCCAGGTTTATCTGTAGCTGAGGGACAAGTCCACAGTGGAACAGTAAATAGTTTCCCTGCTACCCCCACCTCTGGTTATGAAATTCCTATAGGAACCTCCACCCTTTCCTGTCTGTCACTTTATGATATTTCTCACTGGAGAAGTCTAAATTGCATCATGGGAACTTGGCCAATGAAGCTTGTCTTTACTGAACACAAAACTTCAGAAATCATAGTAGCTTCAATATATTGTGCCTTTAGTGCAAAGAGGTACAAAAAAGTAGGGAAAAAAAAAAACCCCACATTCAACCTCGTGTAAAAACAGGTAGAGTAGCATTGGGAATTCTGCTTGTAGTTTGGGTGCATAGTAGGCTGACTATATGTTTTCCTGGTTCTCCTTAGATTCTTTCGCTTATGTTGCTTTGGTCAGGATTTCAGGGGCTTTGGATTCTGGCGTGTGTGGGAACAGACCATTTCTATAGATTCTTATAGCTTCCAGGGACAAGATTTGGGCAGAAAGAGAAATAAAATGAAAGAGAAGAGAGATGTAAGAAGACAGGTGGGAGAGAAAAAGAGGGAGGAAGAGAGGGAGGGTGGGAGGGAGGGGAAGGAAGTGGGAGAAGGAGATGGGGGAGGGGAGGAGGAGGGAGAGGGAGATGGAGAAAGACACGAATACTTACATCAATGGCATAATACCAACTTGAGCCTGCCACCCTGAGAATTTCTTACAAAGCCTAAGAAAGCCATGTTGGATTCATTTTGATTATAAGATGGAAGCCAGAAATAAGAATGGATATTCTAAAGCACCAACAAGGACACAGTACCTTGATATAGACAGAGAATGATGGTTTGACTTTCATGTTTTCAATGCCTTGAAGACAGTCACATGCCATCTTGAAGAGAAGAAACTGTGATGGCAACAGTATCATCTACAGCTTAAGTGCTTTGTCATATTATATTGGGTCACCTGGGACACTTTTTTCTCATAGAAGTGGTAGTTAAGGATGAGCATGGCTCTGTTAAATACCCAAACCAGAGCAGTGAGAACTAACTAGTTAAAACAGTAGATGCCACAATAATTAGAAGTCAGGCCCCCAGACTCAGCAAGCACTCTACACAGCAATTACCACACAACAACATGAGCTAATTATGTGGACCGACCCCTGGGAAAGCATTTCCAGCTCATGGTGGTAGATGTGTTTCAAGGGTCTTCCATAGTTCATAGCTAAGAATGACAAATTTTCAGGAGGAATAAGCCAGCCATCATTTCAAGGTGTACAAGCCATTACTCACATACAGTCATTACTGGCCAGAACTTTGGAGGAATGCCAGGCATGAAAAATGGAAGTTCTTAAGCTTCACGGTAGTGAATTAAAGTCCCACAGAGTCCGAGGGGGACCTGTGTTCTCATTCACTTATTTTGAAATAGTCCTTTATGTATTTTTTTGCCTTCTCTTTCAAAACTCAATTTTCCAAGAAATACATACCAAAATTAATTCTTTTTGATCTGGGCACAGTATTTTAAAGATTGTTAAAAGTCATTAGAGTGTATTTACATAATTGTCATTGAAGGGCATGGGAGAAGTTTTTAAAGGTTAGTAACAGTACAGCTAGTTACAGATAATAAATGGATTGTGAAAGACACTCAGATCCAAAAGCATTGCCCTGTGAGCCAGGTTGCGCTTCCAATGTCAGAAGAGGTCACTTTTTCCCCCCATGGTGAGAGGGAGGTGGAACCAGCAGCGACACACTGTTTTTTTTGTGACACTTCCTTGCATATTTGCTTGTGGCTAATATTTACAGAGTGTGTGTTGCCAGTGGATACAATTGCATTTCACTCATGGGGAAGAAGAAAGAACTTCAAGGTGTTCCTTGTTTTAAAAGAAGTTGGTACCAAGGGTATAAATGATCAACAACCATAACATATGAAAGTTTTAGAGACCATAATCTTTTTTCTATTAGTATTGAAAATGCCCAGTGTGCATTATTATACTCAGCCAGTTGGAACAGTGCTGTTGAAGACACTGAGGCTGAGAAATAAAATATAGATTCTTGCCTCGGTTATACATTTCATATTATTCTGACCTTGGCAACTCACAGTCTCTGAACTTATACTTTGTCATAAGTAGTGGAGAGAGAGAGAGAGGATGTACTATCACTGTACAATACTGAAGCTTAGAAGACAATTTAAAATGAAAGATAAACACTTAAAAATTGTGTTCCATTTACTTCAGTAGAAAGACTTCAAACAGGGTTAGATGGGGTTCTTATGTTTTTTACAAACTACAAATTATTTCAATGACAAGAAACCTGATAGGAGCTTTTACACATTTATGATGATTACTTTATTATTATGATGATATTATTTCTGCTTAAATATTTTAATTAAATAAGATGTCTTTTATAACAAATACGACTCAAGGACCAAAAGGAATAGTTCTTGGGGTAAGGATTGGGATAAGGGTAACCTTGTAGCACATATTCAAGGTCTCAATTTTTAGTTAGTATAAGTAATGAAGTAGTAAAAGGCAGATTGTTTACCAAAACATTCAATTTTATCCACCACCTTATCCAGTCATCCATTATAGGACAGCTCAGCACATTGTGGAAGAATATAGAAGAGGAATAGGCAAAAGTAGGTTGTAATGTGTGTATAGTCTCKGACTTCAACGAGCTTGAAGGCTTATAAATTCTGAATTCACAAATCTTAAAGACACCAAGACTGAATCGTTTTCCTTGTTCTTATAAATTTTAAAATCAAAGGTATTCAGTTGAAAAGGTTGAGTTCCCTGTGAATAGGAACGAAGTCTAACTATGGCTTCTAGTATTAATCTATGTATACTTAGCGGGAACCTGTGTTCAATTAAGCCATATGAGTATTCTCTTTGGCAATCTGGATGTGACAGAGTCCTTTGGAAAGTTTTATTTTGTAAGACCATTCTGATTCCAATAAAGCAGCATATTTAGCTCAATCTAGAGGAGCTATCACTACATTAGGAATTGGTAACTACAAAAAGTCCTACGAGAAGAATTCTTTAGCTATAGCCTTAAGAATCATTCATGAAAAATAAAATTTATTAGAATATTGGAGTCTTTCTGTACAAAACTTAGGGGCAAGGATTGGGACATACTTATTCAAGGTTTGCTGTTTTATTAGASTTTGACTACATACGTGTTACAGATGGCTTTCATCTGTAGTAGTGCAAATATTTCAATAAAAATTATATTCAAGTTCCAAATAGTTATTGTTTAATTGGCTCAGAGAAGAGATAAATTTATGTGCTTTTGATGCACAGTTTTCCTATAGTTGGGAGGTGGCTTCTCTTTTGCATTGTTTTTTTTTTAACTTTATTAGATTTCAACTTTATTAGATTTTAACTTTATTCACATTTCAAATGTTACCCCCTTTCCCCATTTCCCCCTCAGAAGACCCCCTATCCCATCTTCCTCCCCCTGCTCACTAACCCACCTACTCCCTCTTCCCTGTCCTGTTATCCATACTTTGTTTCTTTTTTTGAAGCATAGCTCCTTTAGCTTACTATAGACAGTGCTTTGACCTTGTGCATCTTTGCATACCACTTTTGGAAAAGCTAGGCGAGAGGGTAGTGAGTGAGACTCTAGGGGGGCAGAATTCCTGGAAACAGGGTCTCTTTGTTAGGATCATGGTTTGCATACCCTAAGGCTGAGCCCCTCCTTGCCTTATCATTGTTCTGATGTGGGTGACAAGGTATGAATTCCGGGTAAGAAGAGTTCTAAGGGTCTAGCCTGGTCTTGACTCATGCTTCCATGGCTTCTCCTCAAGGCCTCCTTTGCCCATCCTTGAGCATGCTTTTTTAATGGTTTAGAGATGAAATGAGGTTCATCTGCTGAGGAAATGGGGCTCATTCCTTTGCCCTTATGTCTCTATTAGAGCATCTCGGGATTTCTGACTTGTTAGGATTGAGAGCTGCAGTATGGCCATCAGTATCCATTTTGCAATGGGATGAAGATGGGCTCTGTGTAAATCTTCAGATGGAGAGCAGACTGACCTCGATGTCACTAGTATTTCCTAATGTCTTTACAATGACTGGGTCTCAGAGAAGGCTCCACGGGCCAGCATCCTACTTTCTGTGACATTGTTTTCACCAGTACAAAGTCAAAGCCTGAACATACTTTTGAGGTCACTTTCCTTTCTTTATTCTTTTCCAAACACCATCTGAGAAGCTCTTAAGTTTCTTAAGGAAGTTGTTGGGTGGTGAAGTTGTCATTAGTTAATTAATAAGTTTGGTACAGAACTTGACAGTTTCATTTGTTCCTTACCATATACATTATCAGAGCCATATACAYAATCAGAGCTTGTAAAAACATACACGTATGAAGACCTGTAAGAGCATCTTCATAAATACTATACTTTATTCATATAATTAGAACAAAATTATTCATGAATCTGGCTCTTTTGTTCATCTATGCCCAGAACATGGGGCTATTCAAAATTAACCTCATGATTTTTATCTCCTACATTAGCTTATGTTTAACCAAAACCAGAGGACTTTGATGTTGATTGCTACAGTTACAATGTTCAGACATCCTGAAATGTTAAGCATCCATAAATACGAAGATGTACATCCAATATTTTAAAGATGATCAAATTGTGCTGGAGTTAGAAATTTACATACCCATATTTCGAAAGCATAGCTCCAAAAATGAAAAGATAAGATTTCACTTACACAAAGCAAAGCTTTATGATTTTAAGTTTTTACTCTATTATTTACATAATAAATATCTGAAAAAAATTTGTCTTTAGGCTTCCTATTTTTCATAGTTTAGTTCAGATATATGTTTTAAGAGGCTGAGTGCCGGAGTGAACTAATAGCTATGAAACATCAGGTAAGCCAGAAATCAAATATATTATATAGCTTGAGGCTGTGGTGAAAACGGAAATAACACACAGGGCCTCTACTTTCTCTGATATGCAAATGGCCTACTTAGATAAATGACTTTACAGCAGTATAGTCAGATTCCCAGAGTAAATCATTTTCATTTCTCCTACTGGCTTCAGGGGATTATTACCTCTATAATGCTTTATATCCAAATCTCTGTGAATCATATTGCTCAGTTAGCTTAAAGCTTTACACACAAAGCATTTTTGTTTGCAAATATTAACACATCTGGTCAAAAGCTTTGTTATTCCTCCCATTTCACAGATGTGTAAATACCAAAATTAACAAGAACTTTTTTTGTTTATAAACCGAGATGTTTATCAGGAAATGTAGTAAGAACTTTAAGCAGGCTTCCATTATCAGCTATTTTTTATTATTTCTTTTATGTYGTAGATTATAATACAATTACACAAATTTCTCCCTCCCTTTCCTCACCCCAGATAGATTTAAAAAATTTTTTTAAACTTATTCTCTCATAGATATACCCCGACCACACCTGCCCCTCCTCATTTTCTTCCAGTCCTGCCCCCAATTCTCTACTCCTCCTGTTTTCCTTTCCAAAAGGGCAGGACTCCCAGAGACTGCAACCAAACATGGCATGCCAAGTTGGAATAAGACTAGGACTTCCTCCTAGATTAAGGCTGCATGTAGAAACCTGTACCAGAAAAAGGATTCCCAAAGCAGGCAAAAGGGCCAGAGATCGTCCCTGCTCCCATTGTTAGAGTCCCGCAGGAAGACCAGGCTGCACAAACTTAACATATATGCTGAGGGCCTAGGTCAGACTCATGCAGGCTCCCTGATTATTGGTTCAGTCTCTGTGAGCCTCTATGAGCCCAGTTTAGTTGATTCTGTGGGTTTTCTTGTGGTATCCTTGACCCATCTGACTCCTACAATCCTTCTCCTCCTCTTCCAGACACTTCCACGAGTTCCGCTTTGGCTGTGGGCCTCTGCACCAGATAGATATTGTTGAGGCCTTCACTAGACTGATGAATCAGTTTCCTTGCTGGGATTTCCTCATTCCTGCTAGAGCTCCCATCTACCTGAATTTTATCTCAATGGTGCATTGTGCTCTCCTCTCTTTTATTTTGTTGCATTTTTAGAAGAGGCTCAGATCAAAGAGCCAACAAAGATTCCTTCTCTATATGGGTGTCAGAAAGTATACAAATAGAGGGTTTGGGGACAATGCTGTTTAGATATTTCCCTCCCCCCTTCAATGAAATCATTGTTTTGTGTCTGTAACAATATGTGATGTTTTTCAGTTTGCTTCGTCTGGTGTCCTCCTATATACAAAAGCCCAAGTTTATTTTCAAATACAAGAAAAGACTCATTGCATTTGTTTCCTGTGTCTTGAAGTAAAGGATTAAAAATACCAACAAACCCACAAAATACTTGAGTCAAAGCAAAGGACTAATATCCTCAAAGTCAGTGGAATGACCCTGGGATGCAGAACCTTGAACGAGCATCAATGGGTGATCATAAACAACGTTAGAATACATGCAAAGAAATGCCCAGCAGTAATAGACATGAAGCCGATTGAAATTTCATAGGCTAATTATAAATTCTGTTTCAATTTTGAATACATTTCCTAGGAATGAACTCTCTAAGTTAACTTAGTATAACCCCAGGGACACTTCTGAAGAGCATCTTGAGGGGAAATTTAGCTGTGTGACTTCCATTATTACTCATCACATTGTTCTTATTCTGGAAAAATCTTTGAAATTTTGACTCTTTTAAATGTGATCTCAAACTTAGAGCCTTAAAAAGTAAAGAGTTCTGGCCCTTTGTAGCCCTCTGGAAGCTATCCTGTCACCTCATGCAAAAACGAAAATAAACCTGTACATGGAGTTTCTAAGTGAATTTAAATTTTCATACCAAATTAATAAGCCTTAAAAAGAAGAGTGGTTTGGGGATGATAATATTTGTATAATCATACTTTAGAAAATGCCATTAATAAAATTATACTTTAGGACACAGTGGAACTGCAATGCTGAGATCTATACAGGCAAAGCACAAAGAATGACAAAATTTTTTATTGGAGTAATAATCAAATATATAGATAAATCATTTGCACTAAGTTGTGTTTTCATAAAAATTACTTCTAATTGGTGAAAGCATTCCAAGTTTCACAATACTAGAAGACACATTATTGAACTTATTTTAGAATGTTCATCCTAAAGGCAATGTAGGAATGGGCGTCATATGGATATTGAAATATGAAGAAAAAAGAAATAATACATTTTAATAGAGAGGAGTATTACACAAAGCAGACGATTAAATTGTGTAAGAAGTTTTAAATATTGTGTGTGGTAAAACATCTGCAATCTCACAGACATTCTTACAAAGGTTTGTGGTTAAAACTTGCATTTACTATTACTAGGCCATAGGTAATTTTGTATTTCTTCCTTATTAAGCCTTTGGATTTCTATCAAGTAATAGCAGAATGCAGGTTTACTTCTGTGTATGTCTACCTATGTGCATTCATGAGGCCAGAGATCAACAACCAGTGTCTCTCTCTACTGCTTTCCACGGAATTGTTTCAGACAAGTATCTCACTCAACCCGGAACATCCCGCCTGGCCAGTGAGCCTCCATGATTTACCTGTCTGCACACTCCTGTGCTGGAGTTTCGGATGTACACTGTCATACATAGGACTTTATAGGCTTCTGAGAAGCTGAACTCCAGCCTTCTGCTTACACAGTCTGTGTTTTACCTGCTGAGTCATCTCCCCAGATCCCTGAATACACCTGTAGAGAACTTATTTGTAACCTCATTGGCTCCCAGATTCATAGTATCTACAATGTTTAGACTAAAAGAGGTTAAATTAGCTTAAATGAATTTTCCCTCAGATCCATATTGGCCAAAATTCTTGATCTCCTTTTTCCAGGTTCTGTGCATATTTTGCAAACATAATAACTGGGGTAGATGAATACAAATGTGATCTTGAAAGGGGAGAGATAATATTATTAATTACAGATGTAATTTGAACATTGGTTTAAGGTCAATCATGAAATTTTCCTCTCTCTGTGTGTGCATATACACTTTCCTTCGAGGTATTACATGCTGTTCTTCTGTTTATTGATACAAATAAAATAGATGCTTATGTTTCCTCTAATCCTTCTTCTTCTTCTTCTTCTTCTTCTTCTTCTTCTTCTTCTTCTTCTTCTTCTTCTTCTTCTTCTTCTTCTTCTTCTTCTTCTTCTCCTTCTCCTTCTCCCTTCTCCCTTCTCCCTTCTCCTTCTCCTTCTCCTTCTCCTTCTCCTTCTCCTTCTTCTTCTTGTCTTATGAGGCATGTTCTGTTTGTACAGTCCAGGCTGGATTGAACTCATGTCTTTCTACACCTGTCTCTCAGACTCTATAATGTGTGCATCACCACAACCACCTGTATGCTGACTGTGTCCAGTTGTGTGTACACTCTTAAATATAGGCCAGCGTGGAATTAATATTTTCCTGGATGGGTGATTTGGTTAAAATGATCCTTGTCAGTTAGGTTGGTTCATTTGGAAAGGTAATATCAGGGATGCTGCTGTTGACTTGGATTTGCTTTGGTGAATAGAAGTTTCCAGAAGTAGCATTGTAAGAGATACACTGGGAGACAAGTTTGACAAAATGGTAGTAATGCCAATTGGAAGTGGTTTCCCTCACTGAGCTTGCTCCTTCCTCCACTGTCTGACTTGGTCTCCAGATGTAAAAATTGCTAGGAAGGTTATGAGTTTCTGACAGCAGGAAGCAATCCCCTCACTTGGTTTCTCACAGCAAGTCAACAAGAAAGGCAGAGTTGAAAAACATTTGACTTACATTGTTATCTGGGGTCCTAGCTGTCTTCAGAACTTGAAAATTCGTAGGTCTGAAGTCAGTGTGACTAATTGTCAACATCCACTGACTTATCTGAGATTTTAGGATGAAACCAATGATGAGCCACTTCATTCTGGCTATTTATGATTTGTAGACAGGCAATTCTTAATCTCCTGTTGGCTTATCCATAGGGATTTTGAACTAGAATAAACTTTATGATATAATTACTTTTAATCTCTTCTTAAAAAACTGTAAAGCAGAAAGGAGGAAGGGATAATAAGTAAGACAGACTGGGAAAAGAAAAAAAAAACCGACATCGGCCAGGCGTGGTGGCGCACGCCTTTAATCCCAGCACTTGGGAGGCAGAGGCAGGCGGATTTCTGAGTTCGAGGCCAGCCTGGTCTACAGAGTGAGTTCCGGGACAGCCAGGGCTACACAGAGAAACCCTGTCTCGAAAACAAAACAAAACAAAACAAAAAAAACCGACATCAACAACAACAACCATCACCACAAAAGACTGTTCCTCCCATTACTACTGTAAAGATCTCTGTTCTCAGAAGGCTCTGTCAACTCAAGTGTAAAATGGAGACGTCGATGTCACCAATCTCATTGTTTTTCTGTGAGGAATAGATGAGGAAATCCACTAGTAGCTATAGAGAAGCTCCCTTGCACATTCCTGTTAACCATCACTATCTCAGGAGGCATCAGGGTGGAACTCTGAGGGACACAAAATGCAGACATTATCATTCCAACAGGGCTTCATGACTATTTGAATTTATATACCTTAGCCTGAACAGAAGACACTGCTTTTTCTCTAGTCAATTTGTTTATATGACTGCATATGGACTTCGATTAACATAGACAACTACATTCAGCAGGTTCACGCTAATCTAGTTCCTCATTAAGGCAGTGTCAAAGGTAGGTGTTTACTAACAGTGGTAGATCAACTTCCTTTAAAAGACATTCTTAGGAAATGGTAATCCTCTTTCACAAGGGTTAAGAGGCACCTCACTAAATGGAATCACACTAGAGGAAATTTCAAGTATATGTTTCTTTCAGTAAATATTTTTTAAAAATTAATTGTGCAAATATTTATTGGTGGCAAGGATTGTATCAGCATTTTTCATAAACCTTGACAACAATAAAGATATAGCCACACAGCTTCAGTTTTAAATGGAGTGAGAAAAATGAACCAATTATTTCGTCTTTAGAAATTTGGTGCATAAACACAACACTTCAAGTATGAGACCTTATCAGTGAGTTAAAACAAAGAATCATTCTCTATAGAATCTTGTTCAACCTCTTGAGCACCTTTCTTGTCCTGGCTATTACCAACCCTCCCATTACATACAAATGTTTAATTATTAGATGTTAGCAAGCATTTTATATAAAAAGTAAATAAAAGAGTTCAGGTTATGTATATCGAATCTGGTTTTATTCATTTTTGCTAATGTATTTGGTTTCTACATAGCATAGTTAGTTATTACTATTTCCAGTGCAATTAAATCATGAGAAAATATGAAAATAAGACTGAGATGTCTTCTAGAACTTTCTGACAGCTTTACCTACACCACACGTGTCTGGTGTGTAAAGCTGCTGCTGCATGCAGCCAAGAGTTATCACCAGTCTCAATGGCTTCCTCTCTTCCTTTCTTCCTTTAGTATTGACCTAGGTAGAATGTGTGTCCTCATTCAAGTAAGGTGAAGACAGATAAAAATGACCAGAATCCAGTGGGCATCAAAATCACTTCATAACATCATGTGTTTTAACATTATAACACAACACTCCAGTTGCTATGCATTTCCAAGTTTGGCTGACTGCAACTTTGTATGAACCACAGCTAGCTCTTTCTAAAGGGTTACAGTATCAGGTTGGTCTTGAAGTTTTCTGCTGTAGAGGTCACTAGGAAGTAGAAAGCATTCCTTAAACAACTATAACATCCCCCTACATCATCATCGTCGTCATCGTCATCGTCATCATCATCATCATCATCATCATCATCATCATCATCATCATCATCATCATCTACATACACTGAGAGAATGCCAGGAACAGGATCAGAAGGCAATCAGTGTTAATTCTGACTCATTCAATCATTGAAGGCCTAGCCTATATACACTAGGAAAGACAAACAGGATATAAATGGGACACAAGCAAGGTGTTTACTCCTAAAGAGAAAGAGCTGAGGTATTGCATGTAGAAAATGAACTAAGAGAAGGAACCTATATACAAATTGATTAATTTRAAGACTAGTATCCTTTAATAAGGAAGCCTTAACTGAACTGCCTAGGATAGGGAGAAGCAGGGAGACATGGAGATAGCTTTTGTGATGAGATACAATAGAAAATGGAAAGTCTTTTCTCTTGGGTAGCAGGATGATTTTATGTAATGTGGAGTTAGAGGAAGAAGCAAACGGGCCACTATTCATTCGCTTTAGTCATCATTGTTATTAATCTTTGGGTATTAGGTGCTTAGATGGACCTACTTTTAATTGGTATACCATTTAAATAGCTGCATGATTGAGCCTGTAGGACCAGATATGGTTCGAAAGTGGCTCCTCCTGAGATGTTATGAACAGATGAGGAAGGCAGGGGTTGCAGCTCTAAGGTGTTGAATTTTTTGAGTTTGAGACTCTAGCAGCAATAACCTCTTCTGGAGAACACATAGCATCAGATATTTACCTTTGAAAGAACAGTTCAGCCAAAAATTAGACAAACAAATGAAGAATATGAAGTGCTAAAAGTGAAGATTAAGTATCATATGAAAAACATGTAATATTTTCAGGAATAAAATAGATGAGCTGGGGGCACGTTAGAGAATAAAACAGATGTCATGCTTTGCTCAAATCAAGGTTGCTTCCTAGCAGGATAAGACAGCAAAGGAGTCACTGCGTGCATAGGCTTTTGGAAAGTGAGAAAAATTATGACAAAATTCCCGGCCAAGGACATGGAGGACTGAGAGGCAAGCTGTAGTCTTAAAAACAGGGATCAGGGGAGACCTACAGAAAGGTGACATTCAAGCAAAGGCCTGAAGGATTTTTCAAAACTGGGACTTGAAATGCAAAATTTGCTAAATGTTTCTTAACTGAAATTGGTTTTAATCTTAAGCATGGGGAGGAAAACATGAATTCTTTTATGAAAAAATCCCCCCCCAAAAGGATGCTATTTTTTCATTAATTTATCTATTCATTCACTTTATGTCCCTATCATGGCCCTTTCTTCTTCCAGCCCCACCCTTACAACTCCCTGTGCCCATTACTCCCTCCCTGTCTCCTCAGAGAAAGGGAGACCCTCCACCCCCTGCCTTGGGTACCACGCTGCCCTGGGACATCCAGCCACAGCAGGACTAGAAAAGGATGCTATTTTAGGCAACTTTGTATTTCCAGGCATTCAGTCACACTCCCATCCTGCATTTCTCAAGGTTTTCTCCGTTTTACAATTCAGGAAAGTATTTAGCTCTTTCACTATATGGAGAGTCTAGGGACACTCAGTACGCATCTCCAGAGGCACAAGTACTTAGCATGTGGGTTCAGTGAGGTTTGTAGCTAGCTGGTCTTAATTGTCTTATTGGCACACACATTTTTATTAAGCACAAAGGGACCATATCATTAAAAAGGTCCTTGATTTTTCTTAACCTTTCATGACATTCTACAAGTATACACACTTCCCTTAATTAAGACTTTCTCCACATTTCAGCTTTTAAGGGACTAACGTGTCCTGGCAGTGGGCATTTAAATTATAATTTAATAATAGAAATCTAATTCCTAGGTTAGGCATCGGTTTGACAGGATGGAGGCTCCAAAAATATCTTATGATGGTGAAAGGTGAATTCTTATGGAGTCCCTGGAAGGGAACAGCATTTGAGGGGGGAGCGGGGGGGGGACTGTTATCTAGGAGAGGAGACTCTAAATAATAGCTCCTTGCTCGGAGTTCCTCCATCAATTCATAGATAAGTCAATTGGCACTCATCATTTTAGCCATTGGAGGCTAGTATAGTTAAGAGGAATATAAAGTGTACTACAGGCAATAAACAGAAGCCTGTAACAATGTAATGAGTAGTGGGAAAGAGAATTGGAAGATCCATAAAAACTGCCAAAAAGCACAAAAAATATAATTAAGGGAGCAAAAGACATATTGAACACATTCTCTGGGACTATTTCAGACAGCAGTAAATGTCTCTTCAAATGTATCTTAGAGAAAGGAAAGCAGGGCAGGAAAGTAGTTCCATGAAGAGAAGAGAGAGAAAAAAAACACGGAATAGAATTGTGGGAAAAGGTAATAGGATGAATTTGCTGATGTGAATTTTTACCTTTCTTTAAAATAGTGTCATCTAACCCAGAGATCAGACAATAATCAGAAAGCTCTAGTTGGGAGTAGGTTGGAGGAGGGAAGACAGAAACATAAACAAAGGAGACATTTTAGGCAGACAAGCTCAGCATAAGTCCAATAAATTGGAATATAGATAATAGCTAAATTTGGAATTCACAGCCAAGCTTGCCTGAGTACAATTATTTTAAGTTACATATTCTTTAAGACCATACTCTCTTTCTTCTATTTTCTGAAGGCATGTCAGTTACACATGACTTCCTCACCAATAGAAAATAACATTTCTAGTAGAAACTGTTTTGCGACAGTAAGTTTTCATTACTTGGACCAAAGGGTTTCATCTAGTGAAACACGGCCGAGTTATCTGGGGACTTTTGCCAATAAACACACCCCGGTTGAGACCCGTCTCTGTGGAATGTCTTTTACCAATCTTCAGAAATACACTGAACGTCAGCACCCAAACTTCCTAAAATCATTAGCCTCTGTCTTGAATTGTAATTACACAAAAGTAACTGAAAAGAATTAAAGCGAATTATGGAATAACAATAAAGTGTTATTGGATGTGACAAGCAGAGCTGATTTTTTTCAGGGTGAAATTTAGATGTGTAGCAAGCTAATCCCTGACAGAAATCTCATCACCACTGATATCAGATGATGCCAGTCACTGGGTTTTTTTTTGTGATGGAAAAATTTCTAACTTTTCTTAACCTAGTGTCTAGAAAAACAAAGTGTAACTAATCAAAGAGACCCTCATGCTTGTGGCTCCTCACTCCTCTCTACAGTACACATTTCTACACACCAACATCTTTCCAATGAGCAGTACAGAACTTCTTTTGTCTTTCTCAGGAAACAAATGTGAAATAAACATGTTTTATTTTTGATTTAAAACTAACTAACTAAATAAATAAATAACCCACTTAAAAGAATAGGAAACACTAAAATAGTCCTGTATATGAGTATACTGTATGTATACATTCATACAAAATTGATATTTAGGAACATAGTGTTTGATGAATGACAATCAAAATATCACATTGCATGTAAGAACAGTCATTCTAATGGCAAGAGATTTGAGTTCTTTGGATGTAAAGGAAGCATCGTATTTCTGCAGACATTATTACTGAAAAATAACAGGCTTCTGCATTTTAACACTTGAAAAGTTGAGAGTGCTACCGAACTAGAGGAATACAGAAACAAAGCTCACTAGCATCAATTATTAAATTAGCTTTAAATTGGTGTGTGTGTGTGTGTGTGTGTGTGTGTGTGTGTGTGTGTGTGTGTGTTAGTGGGACAGCAAGATACAGAGAGATTACACATTATGACCCCAGCCCTAAAATGGTTAAGGGACAGAAAGTAGAGAATTGGTGTATTTCTTTCTCTAAGTTCCTCATTTAACCTCACGGAAAGGATAGCCTTTCTTCACCAACTTCAGTACATGGCCAAACTGGTTTCATATAAAGTCGTATCAATTTCTCTGACTTGTATTTGAGGCAAGTTTCAGATATATTATGTTATGATTTAGTATCTCAGTATGTATTTATTAAAAAGATATAGAACCTTAACTGCATAACCATAACCTAATACTGTCATCAAACCTAACAGATTATATCTAGTATAATCAAGTACCAATTTGTCATTCTGATTTCCACAGTTGCTATGAAGTATTTTATGACCACATATTACAATGAGCTACAGTGTCTCCTGGAGATTTTACCCCCTGAGCTGTAGTTTAACACATTTTTTCCCTCTCCCTTGACCTCTATGGAAATTGCCATGTAAATTGTTTCAACAATAGAATTATGAGGAATGGATGATTTTTGCTTGCCTCTTAGATAGGTTCCTCTAATTGTTCCTTCTTTTAGCCAAGAGTTTTATGGAAGCTAGTTCAAAGATTAAGACAGCAAAGCAGTCGAATTCAGGATGCCCATAGCCAATACCGAGAACCAGACATGGGTATAATTAACTCTAATAAAAGGCAAAAAACAACACTGCTTTTAGAGTGTTCCATAGTGCTTGCTGCTGTATTAGTGTTAGCACAGTGATACAGTTCTAGCTTCCCCATGTCCATAACACAGTGTGGAGAGGGCAGCCCTGGAGACAACTCCATCAAACACCAGAACTCCGTGGAGCATAATTTAATAGCTAATCTCGAGGATTCCTTCCAGCTCTAAACCTCTGAGTGACCATGAACTGTACGGTATAATTCATGATGTCTTTGTAAGCTCACGAGCTTCCCTTAAAGGTATACTTGAGCAAAGCTAGGGAATATTAAGAAGGGAAAGATACCAACGGTAGCTTTGCAGCTACCTAGAAGTATTTCTAGCTTGTCAACAACTCTACAGGTAGACTTGGAATAGGCAACGTGTTGACATGCTTAAAGTTCCTCTTCCAAGCAAAGCAAGACAAAACACCTACTACTGACAGTGCCATCCACTTGGCGAAACGTCACAGGTAACACAGAACAACCCCACACTTTCATGGGGTGGTTTCAGTAAATCTGCTATACATTTATCTATAGTCATGTGTTTTATTGTCAGAGTTTTTTCTGTGTGTTTCCTATTTTGCTCTTAAGATTATTGCAATTGCTTCCTTAGGCACAGACAGCACACATTGTTCTCGAAGATGGAACTAAGATGAAGGGCTACTCCTTTGGCCATCCCTCCTCGGTCGCTGGTGAAGTGGTTTTTAATACTGGCTTAGGAGGGTGAGTGTGCTTCTGTCCAAACGCTTTATTTTTCTTCTATGAAGAAGAATCCTTGGGTGAGGTAAACTCATGGTAACAGGCTGAAATCACATCATTGTATTGTACACTGTAGTTGTGTGGAGTTTTGTGCATGGTCTACTGTAGCCAGCCTGCACAGCAGGTATAGATGTATACTTCCTGCTCCTGCAAAAGAAATACAACGTGGAAGCTTAGGCGGCCCCTGAAACAAACCAAAAGAAAATGAATCCTAAAAATGTATGTTTGGAAGACATCAGTTATGGGAAGTATTGGTCTGAGGAAGGCGAAACTTGCTGCCTGGCAAAGGTGGAGTGTCACAATATAGGGCCATTCTGTCAGTGAAGTTAAGGCCTGTTTCTGCACAACTAACAAGAGACACTTGAACAGTTTGTAAATTTTGCCTTTGAATAAAAAAAAAATGAACTGATAAGATAAAGGAGCTAAATGGAACACATGTCTAATATTCCTTTAAAGTTTTGTCTTTTATTATTTAATTGTGTGTGTATATATGTGTGTGTGTATGTGTGTGTGTGTGTGTGTGTGTGTGTGTGTGTGTGTGGTGTCTGTCTGTGTGTGTGATCATGGTAACTAGAGACAACACATCCTCTGGAGTTGGAGCTACTGGACGTTTTGAGTTGTTTAATATAGGTGCTGGGAACTGAAGATTCTTTATCAAAACAGTAAGTGCTCCTAAACTCTGAGCTGTCTCTTTAGCCACATACCTAGAATTTTTAATAATTTTCTATTTTGACACAATTTAATATTTAAGTTTTACTAATGGGTAACAATGAATATGAGAGCTGTTATATAGTTCAAGTGGTTGCTTTTACCTAGACAACAACCTGAAACATTCTGGTTTCAGGTCAAGATGTAACAGCTGAGAATGGACTATTGAGATACTGATTAATCTTTTGGAGTTTCAGGTTTCCTATTTAAAAAGTAAGGGGGCTATATTACAAAATAATTGACAGCTGGAGGCTTAAACCACATGTGTCTTAGAAAAAATATGACTTGATTATCTTAAAAGGTTTCCTTCAGAATCAGTCAACTAACCTTCTATGAGATATTTGATGAACACTTCAGGGAAATTCACATTAGCCTTGAAAGGAGAAAGGGACATTGGGTTAACTGATCCTGAGTATATTGATAAATCAAGCCTGTCGTGTTATTAATGTGCATCTTCTCTAAATCCTCACCTCTCTGTGTAGAATGAAGAATATTAGGTCGTTTAAAAATCAGCCCCAGTGGTGAGGACATTAAATTACAGTGTATAAAACCTGTTTGCAAAGTTTTGATTCGCCAGGCAATTCTTTAAGCTTCTCGACAGCACTAATTACTAGCTGTGTTA
This sequence comes from Apodemus speciosus, assembly GCA_002335545.1. Lineage (NCBI taxonomy): Eukaryota > Metazoa > Chordata > Mammalia > Rodentia > Muridae > Apodemus > Apodemus speciosus. Next base: position 77,464 of record BDUI01005268.1, read on the forward strand.
ATATACCTGCCAACAAACAACTGTTTAATATAGATCAGAATGATGGAGGGCACTCGAGTTTTCTTCTTGGTGATATATTACAGGTGATAAATCTTGTCACATCACAAAAGTCAAACAGGACCTGATGGATTAATTTACTTTCAACACTACAGCATGGCAACACGTGCTACAATTATGAACTCACTAGAGAGTACCACAAGCTAGTGGTTAAGGGAGAGGTCAGGTCCTTTAAAGAAAGAGACCAGAGACCAAGGAAGATAAAATTAATTTAAAGCCTCTTTCGATGTGGAAAGGCATTTGTATTGGGTTATTCCACATACCTTATGTTTTATCGAGATATGTAGATTTCATCTGTTGTCTGGCTCATTCAATAAGGTGGTTGGTAATTAATTTTTTTCCATCTTCAAGAAACACATTTATATTGTGTAGAATCCTTGGTTAAAAAAATGGTCAGTTGTTGACAGGTGAGAGGCATCTGAGAAATAAGCTGGTAGTGGCTGTGAACGCTGCATCCCCTGGGGATGGTAGAGCTGGAAGACAAAGTGTTTTGTTGACAAAGTTAGTTCTGGTAGGACTTGGTTTGGATGGGGTTGAGGAATTTATGTTGACTGCTATCTGAGCTGTATTGGATTGGTTTCAAGGCTGTCGATTCCATCCTGTTCAGCACCTAAATTCACTTTCAGTTGTAATCCACAAGAAAGATTTGGTTGAGCTCTGGCTGCAGGAGACAAAATGTAAGAGGTCAGGAAAGAAGAAATCAGTTAGAATGTCTTCAAGTGCATGGAGTAAAGTGTTGCTAGTTCCTAGTATTTATGGGAAAATGTTCCCTTCCCCACAAAATGTTACACACACACACACACACACACACACACACACACACACCTCTCCAACTTTAAAATTCCCGCATTCCTTTCTAGTTACACTTTCAGGACTTAAAAATAGTTATCTGGAAACTTAATTTTTAAGTCAGTGAGGTTACAGGTGAGTGAGCAACATTTTTTCCCCCCACTTTATAAAAGCTACAGGTGTTGTACGCTTCATTTTGTATGCTCAAACTAAATAATTTAAAAATCAGAATTCTCGAGTCATTCTTTTATGTACATTAACTCCTTAGTTTAATTATTTCCTGAGTTCTAATATGCATTTTACTCATGCTGTTATTATGTGGTTATTCTTCGGTGTCGTAATGTATATTGAAAACTTATTTTCACCTTTTTGATCGCTGGTATGTTTGAGATGCTTTCAGCCTTCCACAGTAATTATAAGTTCTTTACTCAATATCTAGTAGGCAAGAGAAGCTTTTAAGATATTTGCAATTGTCAAATTGGTAGCGGCATACAAAAAAAATATTATTTGAGAAATTTAAGTTCTATTAAATGAAACAGTAAAAACATAAAAACCACCTTTGTATTAGAATCAGCTTCTCTGCTCATATTAGTTATGTTATGGATACAATTTGTCATTCTCAGGAGATTCGTTAGGATTGCTGAAATCCAGGGGCAGTTTTTAGGAGTTTGACCCTATTGTCTTTTTATTGAAGAGGTCAATGGCTCAGAATATGTACATAGATAATAAGTTTGCACGTATATATTTGCTTTCATGGTAACGCTCTGGCCTGTCTACCCAGGTACCCGGAAGCACTTACTGACCCTGCCTACAAGGGGCAGATCCTCACCATGGCCAACCCTATCATTGGGAACGGTGGGGCCCCCGATACCACTGCACGGGACGAACTGGGACTGAATAAGTACATGGAATCTGATGGCATCAAGGTAGCGCCCGCCATGATGTGCTAAGAGTCTCTCTTTGAAAAAGTGTAATTGATTGATTTTTAAGGCTACGAGAAAGGCAAAGTTTCTCTCACAAAACTATGTATTAAGTCCATGCTTTCAACCTTATTCCTTTGTACCATAACTTGACAAGCTAAAGTTTTATTTATTAGGATAGTTTAGATTTTAGCGCCTTGGAGAAAACTTATTTTAATACATAAAATATTGTTACATTATTCAAATAATGGGGCAATAAAAGATGAAGAATCATCTTCGGAGATAAGCTTGATAATCAACTAATATGTTATTTATTAACTTTTAAGTATTAGTAAAAGATAATTTATATGATGAGTAGGAAGTTAACACATTCAGATTACCCAGTCAAGGATATTCGCATAGTATCTTGAAATATGGAACATATAAACAATTTAAAATATACATGGCTACTTCGCTCTCTTTGTATTCTGTTCTGAAGGACATTGGATCTCATGTTTAGTCTTCACAACCAAACTATTTATCACAATTTTTGCAGTTTTCCTGCATTTATATTAAGAAAATTATTTTATCTATTATCTATATTAAATAAGTAATTGTGTATGACATCACTGATAAATTAAATGGTTGAAATGCTCAGCATGCCTAGAAGAGACAGTTCCTTCATTTGGGGGTTTGCCTGCAAGGTAAACCCACTTTCTAATAATATTATTAAGGAAGCAATGATATACTTAAATACAAGTGTTTTTTTTTTTAATATCAACCTTTTTTATATCACGTTTTCAAAATTTGAATGTCTTATTAGTGCCAAAATCATTTAAATATGCAAAATTAACCTTCAAGATGAGTCACAAGAAGTGCATAAAGTTTGGTGAATCACCGTTCAAATGACTGGCTGTCTTCCTAGGTGGCAGGCCTGCTGGTGCTGAATTACAGCAATGATTATAACCACTGGCTGGCTACCAAGAGTCTGGGTCAATGGCTGCAGGAGGAGAAGGTGAGAAGTCGGATAGGTCCGTGGGTCTATGGGTCTATGGGAGCCTGGGAACTTATGCATTTCTGAATATCGCTACTGTAGACAGGGGTTTGTTAAAGCAACAGCAGCAACACAAACAAATCTGTATCCTATTCAATTTTTCCAGAATTCATTCTCTAAGTACATAGACCTAGATATTTTCAATTTATCCACTAGGTGGCGCCCACACTAGAGTATCTTATTTAGAAAAGGCATATCTTATTTAGAAAAGGCATATCTTTTTTCCCCCCCGATATTCTTTGTTTACATTCCAAAGGCTTTCCCCTTTCCCAGTTCCCCCCTCTTATTTAGAAAAGGCAACAGGGAAAGGTTTGGAAATTTATCTTCTGGAAAACCTTTCTGATAAAATAGAAGAAATATTTAGAAAAACATGTTAAAATTGAAGATTACCATGAAAAATAATGCAGATAAAAGATAGACATAAAAAACCATTACTAAATTAATTGAAAGAGGAATTACAAACATTTTCTGATAAAATTGAAGATTGACATGAAAATATTTCTGTTGGTCTATGTCTTTTTATTGGGGAATTGAGTCCATTGATGTTAAGAGACATTAAGGAATAGTGATTGTTGCTTCCTGTTATTTTTGATGTTATTTTTATGTTTGTGTGGGTATCTTCTTTGGGGTGGTTGGAAGAGGTTTTCCATGTAAATCTCTGATTTTATCACAAAATGTTTTTAATTCTGCCTTCAATTAATTTAGAAAGGCGTTTTTATATCTACCATTTTATCTGTATAATTTTCCATGAAATAGTCAATTTTAACGTGTTTGTCTACATATTTCTTGAATTTTATCAGAAATATTTTCCATGTAAATCTTCAATTGTACCTGAAAATGTTTATAATTCCACTTTCAATCAACTTAGAATTATTTTATGCCTGCCATTTTATCTGTATAATTTTCCATGATAATCTTCAATCTTAACTTGTTTTTCTATATATTTATTAATTTTATCAGAAATATTTTCCATGTAAATCTTCAATTCTATCATAAAATGTTTCTATCCCATATTTCAATTAATTTAGCAATGTTTTACATGTCTACAACTTTACTCCTTAATTTTCCATGAAAATTGTCAATCTTCAATTCTATCATAAAATATTTCTATTTCATTTTCATTTAATTTAGAATTGTTTTTTATGTCTACCATTTTACTCTTTAATTTTCATGAAAATTGTCAACTTTAACATGTTTTTCTATATATCTCTTCTACTTTATCAGAATATTTTCCACGTAAATCTTCAATTTTATCATAAAATGTTTTTACTTCCTTTTTCAATTAATTTAGCAATGTTTTTATGTGTACAACTTTACTCCTTAATTTTCCATGAAAATTGTCAACTTTAACATGTTTTTCTATATATCTCTTCTACTTTATCAGAATATTTTCCACGTAAATCTTCAATTTTATCATAAAATGTTTTTACTTCCTTTTTTAATAAAAGAACATGCTTTTCAAATAAAAGAAAAAGAAATTTGCCTTCTCTTGAGCAATATAATTCACTCCATCATTTCATGTACAATTCAGCTCCATGTCTAGAGTCTAGTAAAGGTCTGCTGTGAGCTCTCTGAGTAGGGCACATCATCATTCCATACATAGCTTTATTTTTGGCCATCTTTAATTCTTACAAGCGTCAGTAGATTCTCAAGTACTTTGTGTCTTAAACATTATGACAAATTAGGTGGCTATAATTTAATTTGAAGTAATGTGGAAAACAGGTTAAACCTTTCCACAGTTTAAATGTTAACTCCTTATTAGAGTATTCACCTTAAGTGTTAGGAATTCTTAATATTATCAGACTTACTATATTTAGTTTCATTCTCACTGTTACTGCAGCCGCTTTCATTCAACTGTGGCTGATACTGTAATATAGAATACTACCAATTACAATACTGTCGAGTAACGAGAAAGTTCTGCCTGTCTAATGATTGTGTAACCAGTTGGGTTCAATGTTATCCCTTTGTGACAAAATAAAACAAAGATCTTGGTTCTGGATTCCCAAATCCTAGTCTTCCTAAAACACAAAGCAGGAAAAAAGGTACTTCACTGTGGCCCAGGTCACCACTTACTTCTTCTCAACCATTAAAACAAGTTATCTTTATTTGGGAGATAGCTAGTTTCTGTAATGGTTATTTAGCACTCAAAGTCCGTCTATCTGTCCCTCTGTCCCTCTGTCTACCTTTCTCCCTGTCTTAGTTTCTGTCTGTCTATTCTTTTTCCTATTGCTCTTGTTTTTCTCCTTTCTCTGTCTCTGTTTCTCTCCTTTTCTGTGTCTCCCTCTTTGTCTCTCCCACACTGACATTCACACACACACACACACACACACACACACACGTACACTCTTTGTGTTATTCAGTGCACCTTGTTTTCTTATATTAGAATTAATAATTTTAGTTTCAATCTGCCTTATGGCTGGTGTGCTTTCAATATATCCACAGTCTGTCTTTGTTCAATCCAGAAAAAAAAAGAAAGAAAAGAAAACCAATGGGCGTATTGCCTCAAAGATGAATAAGACGGGACAAATATTAGGAAAGCCACAATATAACACAGGCCTTCAGAAAAAAATATGTGGGGTACCTACTATGTGCCATGAATATTTGGCTCAAAAAGATTTACATATTTTTATTATGAGGTTCACTGTTGACTTTTTATAATGTAGATAAAAAGTACATGCTGTACATAAAATTATACCCATATTTCTAAAATATATATGCATGTGCACACATTTCATTATTTCAAAATGAATATTTGTATAGAATGTGACTTACTTAATATCTGAGGTTAAGCAGCGAAGCTGTTGCAAGGGATTAATACGCAGTTTCTTGTTCTCTATTCTGAGGATGCTTTTCGCTGTAGGAGTTTTGTGCTTAAGTAGAGCAGCAATTTCCCTGGAACTGACAACACCATCACCCTGGGTCAGGGCAAAGAGGGAGTGGGAGAGTTATTTACTGCTCAAGAAGATAGATGAGGCTCAGTGTACAACTTGAAAACAATATGCTGCCTCTAATCTCCTCTCCTTTCACTGTCACTGCGACTTTTTTTTTTACAGGTCCCTGCAATTTATGGAGTGGATACAAGAATGCTGACTAAAATAATTCGGGATAAGGTATGATCATCATCTTTGGCTGAATCTATGTCTCTTCTCATTTCCCTCCAGAGCGTGAAGGACTCACTAATACATAAGGGAGAAAATCTGGCTAGCTCTCTCTGTTCAGTTCTATGCCACATTCCTTTATTTTTCTGATGTAATTGCTTATTTGATTATGATGTTTGTAGCTGGGTGGACCTGAGATCAACTTACCTGGCAGGAATTTATTGAGTGCCTACTATGTGTTGATTATGACAACAAGGCAAGGTGTTATCTCTCTGTTCATGTGACAAAGACGGAGATTGAACTAGTGGAGCAATTAGAGGAAATATTTACAATCCATCTAACAATTAGACCCATCCAGAATCCTCCATGCTAAAGAACACAAATCAGAAACTTCACAGCATTGGTATTATTATTTACTTGGGTATCATGGAAGAATTAGTGGTCAGTTTTATATCATGAGTATGGGCTACCTGATTTAGAGAGTCTTTTTTTTTAAAGATTTATTTATTTTATTTATATGAATACATTGTAGCTATCTTCAGACATACCAAAGGAAGGCATAAGATCTTATTATAGATGGTTGTGAGCCACCATGTGGTTGCTGGGAATTGAACTCAGGACTGTTGGAAGAGCAGTCAGTGTTCTTAACCGATGAGCCATCTTTTCTAAGATTGTATTAATAAACAAAACAACCCAAAGCAAAGTTATCCTTGCTGCCCTGTCTGATGGCGCCATCTGACCTCCCATCTGAGATTATCACTGCCTGCTTCCTTCTTTGTGCTAATATTTGCTATTCATATGGTCAATCCAGACCATAAAGAAATGCTTCCTCACTAGTGTTCTACAATTTCCCCAAAGGCAACTAAGTTTTCTTACCAAATTTTAATACATTAAAAAGGAAACAATGTAATTCGGTATAGACTGACACAGATCCTTCTAGAAATCCGGTTGTGAATTCCTGGTTAGAATATAGTTAGCCCTGTATGTTTGGCACAAAGTATTAAAAAGGTGCTTTAAAAAATTAAAAAAACATTTTGTTTTTCACCCAAATACAGGGTAGTAGCTCCTCACACTGTATTTGCATTATATTAAATACTATAAGCTGCCTAGATATGTTTTAAAGTCATAGATAGATGTAGGTTCAATGAACATAGGATATCATTTTATGTGAGGAATCTGAGAGCCATGGATTTGAGTACTTCCTGGAACAAGTTCCCTAAGGCTCTTAGAGGCAGGTGTGTTGGCACAGGCTGTCTGCATACAGAAAGACAGACGGCATGATGGTCAACAGGAGAGGGTGACTGCATCGATAGCTAGGAGACAGTGAGCTGGCCTGCTTATATTACCCTGTCTATGATTTTCCCGGGAAGAGACTTTAGTGAGATGATATATTCGAAGTGGATTCTTGTGTTTTCTTAGCCAAAGAGAGAATGGGAATGATAAACAATGATGTAGCATCTATGACCTGAAGGGAATGCAAGTGGAGAATGCGACTCAGGCTGCACAAGTAGCAGGCTGGATAGAATGTAGCCAGACATGATGACTTGTGAAAACTCTTTCCGAGTCTTCACTGTGCCTTCTGTGTCATGTGCTGGCCTCAGATGAACTCTGCTTTTGTCATAGGGTTTTTAATAAAAATTTGGCTGAATAGCATAGGGCACACAGAAGCATGACCAGTTATGTCTATTTATGGTTGATATTGGCTCATAATAAAAATGTGCACTTTAGCTTTCGCTTGCTATTACTCCTAGATCAAAATTGCATCTCACACAGCATGCCTTAAGAGAAAGGAGAAAAACAAGCTTCAAAATTTGGGATGCATAAAWATAGGATGATGTAACTTGGATTTAAAACATAGGTAGAAACCACCACGTACTCCAGTGGGAGGGGGAAAGGTCGTTTTGTTTAATTTGCTCAGGCTTTGATTCAGTGCCCTGGTTTGAACAATAGCACTGAACCCCCCTATGCTTCCWCGGTGGGCTGGCATTTTCAAATCCCYGTTCACTTAGTGACTTCTCCCAGGAATCAGTTTAAAAGGGAAATAAACCCTTTGTTTCCTTCAGTACAATAATACTGCGGGGAAACTCCTGATAACTAGGTATAACATGCCACTTTTCAAGGCATTTCAAAGCAGGCTTCCTGACAAACACTACAGCTAATAAAAGAAGACAATGTTGCCACACTCAGTCTAGCAAGGCTTATTGTGAAAAGGGCGCAGAGGTTTGAACATTCCTAGCAGCAGATCAGGCAGTTTGGGACACCTGCCTATTAACATGTCTACCATAGGGAAAYACTTTTATGGTGACTTCTACAAATTTCTGACATATTAAACCTCATTTTCTTTACCCTTTCTGAGCCTCAACTTTGCCATCAAACTCTATAAGTTCTTTCTGACTTCTTTGCAGTTTTTAGATTTCATATTTTCTTTTCAGCAGATTGTTTTGTCTACCTCTTCTGTGTGATAGTTTTAGGCGCAATGAACTAAGGGTATAGGCCTCTGGGTCTCTGATTAATCTAAACTGGTTTGGAACCTGGAAACCTGAATTCTGATGCCATTTAACTTTGATCCAAAATATCTCCCCGTGGGACTGGGGAGAGAGCTCAGTTGGTAAAATGCTTTCCTTGTAACTCCGAAGAACTGAATTTGACTCCCAGCACTCATGTAAAAAGTCCTGGACATGGTGATGTGTACTTGCAATCACAATRCCAGAGCAATGAAGACAGTCAGATCTTGTGGCTGAAAAACCAGCTAGTCTCATCTAACCAGCAAGCTCCAGGCCAAGGGAAGACCCATTTCCAATGTGGATAGCACCTGAAGAATGTCACCTGAAGGTGACCTTTAGCCTCCATTTGCACTCGAATACATGCACGTACATATATGTGAACACACATATGCCTGTCTACCACCTTCCTCCAGTCACATGAAAAAACTAATTATGGTTACTCRAGCATTCCCTGAGATGTAGCTGCCTGCTACTTTGCATTTCCATTTGAGACGATGAAGACCTGAGGCTAGTTATGAGTTTATAAAGATGTCCAAATGATGGAACATAGTCCTTGTGGGTTTATCCTGTCAGCCCAGAGTTCTTACTTCCCATTTTATAAATATTTTCATCTAATAGGGTACCATGCTTGGGAAGATTGAATTTGAAGGCCAGTCTGTGGATTTCGTGGATCCCAATAAGCAGAATTTGATTGCTGAGGTTTCAACCAAGGTGAGAAGTTTCCTTCTTACTTTATAGGTTTGGTTCATTCTCTTGAAGCCTACCAGGTTTGTAATATTGAAATCTCTATCTTGACGGATGTCATGTTCCATCAGCACCAGAGCTACAGGCRAAATGGTTTCATGGCAGGAAATTGCTATGCTATCAAATCTTTGCATGCAAAGTCAGTAGCCTTCTCTTGTAGACATTCTCAGAGAGCTCAGGTCTCCGTTTAGAGGTTTTCACCTATAATTTTAGCTCTCCTCTTYTCTTTTACTTGTTTAAGGCTTAGAACACATCAMGTAGAAAACACACAGATCTGTTRGAGGTAGGCATGGCACTGAGCAGGATCCCGAGAGAAAAATCTCCAAAGAGAGATGGGAGGTGGGATTAGACAAAAATAATAAAGGTCTAGGGTCATTTGTGCAGGAAAACTATTCCTCTACATAAAAGACTTGCTGTATTATGTTTGAGCT
>BDUI01005269.1:66165-81584 GCA_002335545.1 Apodemus speciosus
AAGATGTTAACTGCAAGACCAAGACCAGCCATTCCCCAGACTACAGCTTCTTCACTGACAGGTCCCTCCAAGCATCTCTCTTCAGGCTTAGGAAGTGAGGGGCTTGAAACACAGATAATAATAGAAATRAAAAATAGAAATAATAATAGAAAAGCAGACATGAAGCACGGGACCTCTATGTCTGTACYGAGTCARAAAACATGTGAGACCACAGCTTAAAAGAAGGCTTAAGGTGTCTGACAGCTTGAGGAAAGAATATAAGTTCCAATTCCTAGGCAAGGGGAYAGTTTCCTGTCAGTGGAATRTCCTTCAGCCATGTGATAGGTGGCTTCTTGGTGGTCTGAGACTCAGTTCTTCCTATTTGGGACACACACTGGTTTAACTATCAATTTATTTTATTTAAAAATTAAACATACACACACTCATACAAAAATCCACTCATGGGAATGCCTCCAAGTTCAAGGCCTTGGTGAGGGCAGCATTACCATGCTTTCAAGACTTGGGAGATTAAATATAGAGTTAACACACCTCGTACAGTAACCTGTATTAATGTTTCCTCAAATTTATTTAGTCTGTTAACATAAAAAATGGAAGTAGCAACCATGTAAGAAAGAGTCCTGTGCAGACAAATAGGTGAGAGGTGAGGCCAAGCTCACCGGTTCCCAACACTGGAGGACCTCCGAATCCCTTCCCATGGAGGAGAGCCAGCAATCRTTGGGAGGTTCGGGGGCAGATTATCAGCTTTGGGATCCATACCCAGATGATTCTCATTCTATCTTTATCCTAAGAGCAGCCACGGGCAATCCAAATATGTGCAGTCATGGTTATATTGCGACAAACATTTACACAGAGAGTTAGACCGGAGACCACAGGGTTGAGGATGAGATGGAGAGGTGTTGGGACCTCATCAGCTCAGCTGGCAGGCTAAAATTCGRGTACAGACAAGTGTGTGTGTGACTACCATACAGGAGACGCGTAGTGAACTCACATACTCAGAGGGCGTCTACTAAGTGTACCCTTAGTGCCGCACGCCAGGTTAGGCAGTGAGCAGACTGAATTCAGCCCAGYCTTTGAGGAGTACATGACTGGCTACATTCAGTTTGTTTACAATATGCTTTACTTTCCTCCAACATGTACGACCCTCACCTGATCCCTGACTTTAAAATTGTGTGTGNCACCCACCTCAGTTTTATTCCTTCTGATCTTCTACCCAAACAAATAGTGCTTGGTTTTTGCTTTACCTCGTTTTACCTCAAGATCTATACATCCTGTCTCTTTCCAGTCCTTCAGGCTGTCAGAGAGAGCAAGCAGTTTGRATGGGGATTAAAGGGAGCTACCCTTCCCTGGCACCCCTTCCACCCTTCGTACCACCTAGCTTTCCCTGCTAACRTCCTGAGATGCAGGTAGTCTCTCCCTCCCATACACTGGCCTATGGCATCTCTGGAGCCCAGGACAGCACCTTGGTGTATCTCAGCTGAGGTTGGCAGCCATCCTTCTTCCTTCAGCATCACTGTGGGGTGCTATAAAAACCACTGCAGCAGCTCAGCTCTGTGTCTCCCTTCTTTGTTTCTTTCAAAATGAAGCTCCAGGAAAAGGGGGACACTGGAGAATCCCACACAGGAATGCCTTTCCACTAATATACACTTGTACATATGAAAGGGGATACACTTGTAGAAAAACACACATAACAACTAAAGAACTGGAGCAAATTACTATCAAAGCATTCACTAGCTAGACTAGAGTACTGAACTGAACTCATTGAGTACTTGCTGGCTACTACAGTGAGGCGTCCAGCTGATTCTCTGAACAGGGACACCCTGAGATGCAGGCTGTACTCTGCAAACCACACTCACTGTGCTTTTTTTAATTGATGTAAAACCTTGATGCGAAATAAGGTTTCATATCAGAGCAGAAATAGCCTTATAACTGGTCTCCACCAGAAGTCCCCTATGGACTGAGCTTGTCTAAATTCTGTTTACCTAGAACACTAAGTCCTTGTCCAGATACCACTGAACTCAATCATGTCTAGTTACCCGGACCTTTCCAGAAAGCCCATTCTAACACAAAGACGTATCTAAAGAGCATCATCAAGGATAAAGGAGTTCTGGGTGGCTGGTTGGGATTCTGAGTTAGACTGGTATGCGTGATCTAGGGGGGAAAGGTACACRGGGCTGGGGATGTGGACCAGCCACATATGGGAGGTCAGTCACCTGAACCCATGCAAAAAGCAGGGTGTATCTACATGCTCTTAGAATCCCAGCGATCGTGACATGGAAAGTTAGAACAGACAGATCCCTGGGAGCTCACAAATGGCCTAGCCTACTTGTTCCAGGCAAACAAGAGATACTGTTCTAAACAAACAGAGAGAGGTGCCTGAGGCTTGGAACTCAGAGCTATTCCAGATGCATGCACTTTACACAGCCATGCTTACTTCTGCCCAGATAACATGCACACACTCATGAATGGAGATGGGCAAATCGGTGGACAGATGGGCTTTTAGACTATTACCTAAAGGACTGCCCTCCAGCCTGGGTGCTGTCCTTGGTGCTAGTGCTTATTTTCTCAAGTCTAATAACATTTATTGTTAAGACTAAAAGCTTACAGGTCACTACAGTGGGACAGTTACCCTATCTTTACATAGAACAAATATGTTTGCCACTGGAGTCCAGAGGGTTCAACTTGTGTGACTAGAACTATTCAGAATTTATCTTTCCATTTCCTTATGGCACTCACTTCTGACTATATGAGCCAGAGTCATATTATCCGAACAATTCTATGGGACCAGGTATTGTATCGAGAATGAACTTGCAGTCAGTAAGAAAACTTTACAAGGTCAGTACCATCTCAGACTCCCTGGCTTGTTTTTAGGTACCTTAAGTGCTTACATCTGTGAACTTCTGATTCACCAGAGATCTGTGACTTATTGCCCCTGAAGAAGCTCTTGCTGTAGTAGTCTGAGGTTTGCATTGCTCTTCTGGGTTACAACAGTTGACACAGAGTGACATACCTTCCATCTCCTGATTTTATGGAAAGGGTTCCAAGGGGAGAGGGGAAAGGCAAGGACATTACTGATTGGCACTTGGTGATCCTTGCCCTTAAGTGAGTCAATCTGTTATGTCTGTATTTGCAGAACATACCCAATTCACATATTCCCAGTTATTAATGTGACCTTAATATGATCAGTGAAGTCAAATCCTAGAGCTTGGAAGGTCCAAGATCTATTAGTATTGAGCACAACAGACTCTTTAGCTGAGAGTACTGTGCTGAGAACACTCCTGGAGAACACTCCTTTGATGGATAAAGTTTCAGTAGGGAAGATGATTGACAAGAGCTGATGGCAGGAACCCTGGGGTGAGTTAGCCACACAGCAAAGGTCAGCATTTTACATTTTACCACAAGCTAATCCCTCTCTGACTTGTTTGATTCTTTTAAATGACAACCACAGAAAGGATATTAAAGAAACTGTTGGAAACATTCAGAAGGGTCTCTCTAAGAGAAGTCCTGGTAGGTAATGAAGTCCTGAATGTAAGTCTCAGATAGGGAATGATGGAAAATACCACTAAAAACAAACAAACAAACAAACAAACAAACAGAAATGTGACTGGTCACTATTGGGAGACCATCCAACCCTCCCTGGTGGACTCTACCTCTCCTGAGCACATCACAAGCACTTAGCATCATCACAAACAGCCTCTGAACAGCCAAGGCCATGTCTGATGCAGTAGGTACTTGCTAACTGATTGGGATGGAAGTGTGTGCTTCTTACAAGCGATTAGAATAGTCAGCTTAGGAGAGCTTGGGAAAGGGCAGTTTCTTGCTAAAGCCTCCCACCATACTGGCAGAGGGGCCTCTTGTGACTCTCTGGTGCCTGAAGCCTTTGTCTTGTCATTTTTGGATTCACTGACTATCCCAAGCTGCCAATTACATGTAGTGAAAAACACAGGTCCCTGGATAGAGGCAAGGCAACACAGAGCATCAGAAGCCTGGGGTCTAAGAATAATGAGATCCTGGTCTTGGAGTGCGGCTGGATTCTGTTCCATAAAATGAGAAGAGAATAATTAATTGGAAGACTCCAGGCACTGATACAAGTGAGACTCTTGTGGCTTAGAGGTGACTGAGCAAAGATGAGGAACGACCCTAATCGGGTATGGTAGAGGTTGTAGTGAGGTCTATGGCAGGAAGGTTCTAGGAGCTTGAAGAATATGATGGTCCCCAGAGAGTGCGTGGGGACCACAGGAGCCTTCTTTAAGAACCTAGAGTTTGGATGTGACTACCACAAAAAGGCTCACTGGTAGGTGTACTACCTGCCTGATGCTCATACCCATTAGGATAGCAGCACTTCTGGGAAACCCAGCCTAGCAGATTGACAGGACAAGAGAATGGACAGACATTGTTAGGATGTCACAGCATGGATGTGGGCTCAAGTACAGCTTCTCACTGTATGGGGAGTATGGTCAAGAACAAGGTGAGGGTCAAGCTCAAGTGAGGGGCTGAAAGGAGAGGGACTCTGTGCACACTGAGGAGGTTGGAGAGGGGCTCTGTGCACACCGAGGAGGTTGGAGAGGGGCTCTGTGCACACCGAGGAGGTTGGAGAGGGGCTCTGTGCCTACCCAAGAGGATGGAAGGGTCTCTGGCTAGGATGGAACAAGGAGACAGGAGTATCATTGGGGTCTGCCACTTGGGAGAAAGAGCTAAGTACAAGAAACTGTCATCTGTTAGGAAGAGCCGAGGGAGCACATGAGGCCCAGGTAGGAAGACCAGATATGGGTGTCCAAAGGTGCCTAGTATAGCAGACTGATAACCTGGACACAGTCAGATTGTGATTCTAACTCTCTTTCAGTGAAACTCATCACAGGAAATGTTTGGTAACATATTTGGAAGAAAATRTGGTCACTTGATTAACAAATAAACTACACCAAACTCAAATAAACTAACTGAACTCAAAAGTCATGCCTAAATTTACTGAGTCCACAGAGACAGTGTCAGCACAGAGCGGCCAATGCTTCTGTCAGATGTTTACAGAGCACAAAATATAAATGAGGAAACAAATGTTATTTTCAATTTGAAACTCACAATGCATACACACACAGTGTACACAGCAAAAAAAAAAAAAAAAAAAAGGTGACACAAACAGAGGGCGTTGGTGTTGACACAGCCACTGTACACATGGTTACCTTGCTGGGAGATGCTATCTATGCAAATCTGCCCGGGAGAAACCAATCCAGATGGCAGCTTCTCTCACCGTCAACCAGAGTCAGTTGTTCATGTTTGACCCCTGGTGCGAATGAAGAAGAAATTTAGAATAAAGAATGCATGTGTCTTAAAATGAACAGAAAGTCCAACTAAGGTAGTTGGGAGGGAGCATAACGCACCACATAAAATGATTTGGGAGGTGGAATGGTTCAAGGTATGCAGGCTAGGCAGSCCTGACCTGGTTAAGAAAATGAAAAGCTTCCCAGCAAAGCAAAGCAAGTTTCAATATAATACTACAAAAAAACACAATTAGCTACTTTATTATGAGAGAATCAGAATTCCCCCCCTCTCTCACACACATAAACACACACACACACACACACACACATACCTACCCCTCAAAAACCTGCTTGGTCTCCACAGTGAGCTGAGATCTGACATGTTCTGTCCTTAGAGAGTCATTACTTGCAGACAACACAACCAGAGAGTGCATCAGAAACCTTGACAATGGGAGAGATACAGTCAAAGACAACAGCAGCTGTTTTCTCTACAGATCCACAGAGGAAATAGTGTAGGATTGATAGACCAAAAGGCAAACCCAAGGAAATTATATACATATTAATTTATGTATTAGATCACAACATTTATGGTCAGAATAAACCCTTTGGAGATGTACATAATTTAATCACGTTACAGATAGTATTCTTTGGATACTTCCTCAAGCACTTAACAATGTAAAATCCATCCTGGGCATGCTAGACAAATTTAGGATGGGGATAGGATTTGACTCAGAGGCCATGCATGTCAACCCTTGCTATAGGAGGATGGAAAGAAGGTCATAAAACCAGGCAGTTGTCAACGTTTAAATCCATGGTTTTCTCCTGGAAGATTTTTTTAAATACAATAAACATAAAGTTACTTTGAAACATTCCGCTCCTCATGCTTATAACGCAATCAGATTACACACTTCATCCAGGAGCGTATGTTCACATTCTAAATTTAATTTCAGTGACATCTTGGCTGTAGAMGTGTACTGGCTGGTACATTTAAGGCAGAGACAGAAGCAGAGTGGTAAACACATAGGCAGGCGTCAGTTCCTATTATCACAAGCATCTCATATCRGGACGGCGTCTGAATTGAAGCTTCTGTTCTGTGAGGCCAGCGACCGACCCCCGACCCTCAGCCACTGATTGTAATGCTCTCCTGTTCTTATCTTGTAGGCTTTCATATCGGACGGGGCAAGACACAGCTAATTGTGACACGTGCAGGAACAGTGCATGTATTATCTATAGGTATGTTAACATTCTCTTCCCACTTTGTTATTCTGAATGACAAATGCTGTTTACCCACAATTGCAAGAATCATTGGGGGCCATGCTGGGAAGATTCCATCAGACAAAAAAAAAAAAAAGCCTTCCTTGACCATAATCCATAACGCTAGGCTATGTCTAAACAGTCATCCTTCTGCCCAACCCTCAACCCTCAACCCCAGGATGAAGGAGAGTGTAAATACGTTTATCTTGTAAATGCACCTTTGTGGTCTCAGGAACAAGTATCATTTTGATGGCTTGCTCCCTTAGAATCTATAGTCTTGAGCACAAAACTGCACTCTGGCAAAACAGTAAACCATAAGCCCTTCGGATGGTATAGATCAAAGGCTCAAGTCCACACTGGGTGAGAGAGGTCCAGCTCTGTCACACAGCATGTACAGGTATTTTCAGGGAACTTACAAGGTCCATGGTCCAAAGACACGATCCCCTCTAAGGAAACTACAACTGTTTGCCATGTGGTTTTGGTTATGATTTAAATATTGTATTAATTGATCCCAACCAGAATAGATCAGAAACCTTCAATAGGCAAAAGTTATGTTTAGGCCCTTGACAGTAATTTTAAGATTTTCAGGCATGGTCAAAACTTTGAGAAATTGCTGTCTTTTGGTTTCTTTTCTAATTGGGGGCGGAGGGTGAAATTTTTACAAACCATGGCCACAGTGACAGGTGTTATRATTTAGTTGATTTTAAACATGACGACTGAAGTCAAGGGCCAAGAGGGATCTCATGCCTTGGCTGGTGGGAACTGTGCTGCAGTGGTGAGTGTAGATATATATCTAGGAGATAAACTGATGTCATTTCTAATGGTGTAGCCCTTATGGTGGCAATTCTGGTTTCCTGAGGGCACCTAGAAGGTAGAGTTATTCATAGCGGTATGATCAYGCACATTCCCACCAACAGCATCTCCATAGCGGTGTGATCTCCCACATTCCCACCAACAGCATCTCCATAGCGGTGTGACCTCCCACATTCCCACCAACAGCATCTCCATAGCGGTGTGATCTCCCACATTCCCACCAACAGCATCTCCATAGCGGTGTGATCTCCCACATTCCCACCAACAGCATCTCCATAGCGGTGTGATCTCCCACATCCCCACCAACAGCATCTCCATAGCAGTGTGACCTCCCACATCCCCACCAACAGCATCTCCATAGCGATGTGATCTCCCACATCCTCACCAACAGCATAGTGGTTATGGTCACACATCCTTTTCCTATATCCCGGTCAACATTTACCAACAGTGTTGAATTTATGAATTGAGGCAATGTCTCATTGTCGTTTGGATTTGTATCTCCTGATGGTTATTAGCATTTTTTCTTACACCTAATGGTTATCTGTGCATTTTCTTTTCGGAGGAAAAAATGTCTTAGTAGGATGTAAAATTATCAAAAAACAGTAGTAACTTAGTAGTTAAGTATGCCTAAAAATCTAGAGGGAATCCTCCTTGCTCCCCTGTTTAAAAAAAAAAAAAAAGGAACAAAACATCACTAGCACTGCATCAAAAGGTCAAACCTGGACAGTGTGGGAAGGCTTCAGGCCACTTGGGCTCATACCCATCAGTTTCGTGCTGATAAGCAACCTAGATACCCAAGGTGAGCATCCCAGATAGGGCCTGGGTTCTTTAAAAGTGGAGCTGGGTCTCATGGAAAATTTGCCAGGGAGCTAGCAGAAGAAACCACAGTTAGACTCTGAATGACCCCAATGATTCTGACTCCCAYAGGATGGTGACTAGAATCTCAAGGGATACATTGGTCACAGCTAGGTATGCATGACAGGCCTCTGATGGGTAGGAAGACACCAGGGATGCTGCCAATGACCTGTAATGCACAGAAAAGCCCATGAGAATAAAATCACAGGGTCCAAAGCATCAGTAGAGGTGGGGTTGGAAAAGCCGCCATGTTGAAAACATCCTACACCAGAGGTTTTTGTAAGAGGCATAAGTTAAAGGCACGGGCAACAGGGAAGGAGCCAGGAAGCCCCCCAGCAACCCCAGCCAGGGCATGAAGCTCTTGATTGTTCTTGGTTGCTGACCATGTAAAGCTAAAAAACATCAAGCAATGCACAAAGGCTTTCCTATCTAGAACCCCTCGTTCCGACTCAGAGGGAGCATCTTTCTGATGAGCACGCCGAGTAGGAAGTTGGCATGACATCCACAGTGTGGATAAGAGCTTTGAATCAACAGTGAGGGGCTTTACCCAGGACATCCCATTTTTAACTAAAGACATGAATACAATTAGAGCCTGCAAGTATATTAGGCAATTCCTCCCTGGGCTTTAGCACACTTCTAGGGCCAGAGTTCATYCAATCACCTAATGTGAGAAGTCTGAAATGGAAAAGATTTCTAGAGAAAGTTCATGGGGTGAGCATGTTCAGGCTAAAACTACTTAACATTTTGTGGGTGACTGAGAAAAGAATTTATTACGACACTGTCCAACATAACTGAAAATAATTTAAATAAATTTAGCTCTAAATCCAGAAGTAACTTATATAAAAAGTGCTATTAAAGGTGATTTTCATGAGTAGGAGAAGGATAAGAATTGGTCTTTGGGGGAAATTAGCCTAGAGTGTTGAATTGGCTCAACCAGCATTCTACAGGAATCCAAATACATTAACCAATGGTTTAAAACACCAGTAAGTATCCAGACATTAGAAGACGATGCCAGAATTGGAGGAAGACACATGAAGAAGAAAGACAGATGTCTCCCCTTGTCCCACTGCATAAACCAGTAGGTTCGAGTCAATTCCCAGAGACCTTTGCATTAACAACAGGATTTGGTGGGATGCATTTTCACAAACAGGGTAGAGAAGAGGCTTTTTACTGCCTCACAGACAGACTCCATCAGACCCTGAACCAGTGCCAAAGCATTAGCAGAGGATGGGGTGGGAGGAAAAGTGGAGTTTCCCCTCTCTCTTCCAGAAAAGTAGTTGAAAATTATTCCATTCAGAGCATTATGAAACAAAAACAGATTTCAGCTCCAAAGATGTGTTGCACACAAAAGCTCCTTTGGCTTAGTAAGCAAGTTGTAGAACATTCTGCATGTTAACACCAGGCCAGCTAGAGCTCCCACCAGTCCTTAAATCCTTCTCTCATTGAGTCTTGTAGTGCTCAATAAGGTGTCCCAGTTCCTGTCAAGTAGAACTCACAAAGCTCATCCAAGTCTCACCTTGACATTCCTGTCATTCTTTGTTTGGTTCGGTTTTGAGACAGGGTTTCACTATATAGCCCTGGCTGTCCTGGAACTCATGATGTACTAAGCTGACCCTGATTTAACAGGGATCCACAGGCTTCTGCTTCCTAAGTGCTACAATTAAGGGTGTGTACTGCTACACCCAGCTCCTGCTATCCTTTCCTAGAGATAAAACACAACAGTTACTCTTACAATGTCTGAAATGCCACAAGAGTTTCTTGAGGTTCACAGGAACAGACGCTAAAGACAAGAAATATGTAGCCATTTTTGTTAACTGAAAACCCTCTGCCTTGRGGAATACCACWGCAACGCTTATCTACCTGGCATAAGTATGTCATTTCAATTTAAAATATAAACATTGTAATCTTACATCTATATGATTTAAGGTATGGTCAGTCTTTTGCAGTAAGGCCTGAGCATTTCCTCTAAATGTAGATATCTCCGAAATGAGTTTCAGGTTATCTTCCAGGAGTCATGGCTGCTTTTCTGTATTGTAGATGGAGCCATGCCACACGACTAAAGCAGACTGCAGAGCAGCCTGGCTGTATCCAAGAGCTGCCCCTATTCTTTTCGTGCATTTTATGTGACAGTTCTCTTCTTTCCAAAGACAAGAATAACTTACTGGATTTTACAATATTCAAATCACATCATATCAATGATGAACATAAAGGGCAAAAACAAGTCCAGGAACAAATAACAACATATTTTTTTGGCAAGCAGATAGTTGCAGAACAAAGAAAGGTCTGAATCAAAAAGAAAGAGAAGGAAGCCTGTTTGTCCACTCCATAGCAGTGGCCTTGGGTAGGTATTGGCAACATCACCCAAGGAAGAGAAATGATGGTTAGTGAGGTACAGCAGCTCAGGGTCCCATCTGAATACCAAAACCTGATACACATGGGAGATAGAAATGACTGTCCCTATGACAACAATCCAAGCAAAGGGGAAAAGCTTAACTTAACGTCAGAGTCTTTGCAATCTCTGATTTTTGCATCAAGGAGAAGGGACAGTATTCTTGAATTGAGGACCTATGTCCCTCCAGGTCATGATTTCAGCCTCCCCCTGCTAGGAGCATGTCTGAGACTGGGAAAGATTAAAGCAGGTTCCAAATTGGGAGATTTTTTAAATGCCACATGTCTATGGTTATTTCAGCAGCTGAAGTACACAGGGGGCCATGAAAGCTGCCAATGTCCCCAAATTGCAATTTGTCATACCTGCTTGTTGGCAGACAGAGAGCCCTACAGGACAATGAACTTGACCCCATCTGTCTGAAAACCCAGCTGTCTTCTCCACAAAGAAGAAAAACCCCTGTCCTTCTAGTAGGAGTTGGCTTAGGGAGGCAGGAAGGGTATTGTGTTCAAGGCCAAGCTRCCTACTTTTGGGTTGATCYGGCCTTGTAATACATGTGTGCCTTGTCATGAGTAGAAAGAACATACTTCACTATGAAATAGGATTCTGCCATGGAAATATACAGRYCTTGAGAAAATACCAAAAGGACAAAAGGTCTCGAAGTACTTTCAGGAAATAAAGGCTTCAAGAGAAAGTAGCACCAGGCAAAGATTGGAAGCATTGCTATGTCAAAGCCAGCCTCTCAGATCCGCGTGCCTGGGGTTCAGSGCTTGTGTTCCCTTTTTTGTGGGCTGGTATTCATTCGCCTTTTAAGTCCTGCAGAATTACGAAGGATCCCTTCCAACCCTGAAATCCAGGAAGCTGGCTAATTACAAATACAAACCGAGGGCCTGGGGACTCAGACAGAGCCTTGGGGGGGGGGTGGTAAAAAGCATCCCTCCCCATCAGAAATCCTGTCCCCACACTGGCAAGTTCATGTGCAGTTCAGCCCACAACTAAAGGCTGCTCCCACTGCTACTAGCTCACTGCACTGCCAAGCACCAGAAGGTTCCATCTCTTCACGCTTGACATGATCACATTTTCCCCTAAGATGACACCCCTTTGATTGTGATCTGGACCAATTGAGATATTCAAATGAAGGGGAGGTTCTGCATGAAGAAAGATTAAAAGAGATGAGAGTTGGACGTTCCTTTAAGTAAAACTTTTCTGCCGTATCATCCCCACTTCCTGTCAAAATATGCTTTAATTAGTTTAGAAATGTTTTAAGGATAAATGGCAAAKTCTTTGTCTGCAGCCTATCCAGGCAATGCTGCTGTCAGACTAATCTGATGTCACCTCCAGTGATTCACCTTGTGCTCAGACTTGGTTTCAAAGGGAACAATGAAAAAGACCATTAACAAATCCACCCCTTCCCTCTTTTACTGAACTGGTTAATTCATAAAATAATAGTGCAATAACAGAGCAAGGAAAGGGGGTGAATTCTAATGTGTATCTTTTAATGAAAATAACAGTGAGCCAGGCTTGATTCAAAGGCTGTGGGGGGATACCACCGAGATGTAAGAGATAGTAATAATGTTGACACAGATTAATTAAGGAGTATTGTTTCCAGACTGAAAGTTCTTCTTGAGCAGGGTTAGGACAGACTTCAGGAAGAACTGCCTACTCCTGCTTTATTTTTATAGTATCAAGGCTACCACCATAAAAGTGGCCTGAAGTGACACCAGTAATCACTCACTATGGCGGTAAGTGGGCAGGGTACCAGGAAGAAGAAAAAGCCCCAGCCTACCCAGCCTTATTGTAACACCAGGGGTGGGGGAGAGCTTGTAAGTTGTCCTGTAAGGTGTCACAGTCTCATCATCTGACACAGAACAGGCATGGGAGAGACAGGATGCCATGGAGGGATGCCAGACAATGGGGACTAGGGGTGCGAAGGTGGCTTAGCTATGTTTTCTAGAGCTCCCTCTGCTGGGGAGTTAGGAACTGACAGGTACCAGAGCATCTCTAATAAAGATGGCTCCATGGGAGCAACTGAGGACTTTGCAGTACATAGGTCTCAAGCAGGAAACGCCTGCCTTAAGGATACATGTTCTTACCCAAAATGATGGCCAGATTTTAGGAAAGATGAAGGGAACACACTCAAATGATTAGACAGGGAAAGGAATACAAAGAAACCATGACTGCCCTTTCTTATATCATTTCTGATTAATTTACCACACACCATTGAGCACACAAACTATATGGTTGGAAAGGCATGGGGGTACATGCGGAAGGAGGATTCTTTGCTGGTGCCCAGTGTTGTGCAGAAAGGAGCTGGTCAGGGTGAGGGAGCAGGGCACAGCATAGCTAATGAAGTCTTATTGTAGAGAGGTAATTGCATTTGTATGCAGAGCCAATGCCAGTCTGAGGCTATCTCCAGAGCCACTTGGAGCAGCAGTGTCGCTGCAGTCCATGTCACCCAACGATTATCTCTTAGTGGAAATACCCTTTCCAGCGCCGCTTCAATTACTCCTCTTGTGCATATTGAGTTCTTTAGCAGTCTGAGCCGAAATGGGGAAAATGTGTCTTCCATCTAACGTACATAGCTATCTTCTAATTCGCACTGTTTAAGTGGGGACAGGGGACTGGGCTGGTGATGGAACGGAACCCTTAGACAATACCTCACACAATGTTATTCCAGCATAAATAAAGGAACTATTTTTTTTAATAAAATAAATTAAGTCAGGGGAAAAGAATAGCTTTGACAGGCCTCAAAATGCTTCTTGAAAATTCCCAAAGCTAATAATCCAATTTCTCTCAGTATTCTTTTAGAATCTAAAAATACACTATCTCTTCCCCCCCCCCCCAGAATGTAAGAACTTTTCAATCCTTCAGAAGCACCTTGTCTCCCTTCTGCAGACACTGTGAAGCCAACAATGGCACTCAGAGTCAAAGTTGCCCACGTCCCCACATCTTGTTGGCAAAGCAATGACTTGTATTTTATTCAGGGCAGAAGAACCCAGAGCAGCCATGGCCCTGGCCTTTGGTTAAATCAAGGGGGGAAAGTTAGAAAACCTTTTTCTGAAGTCCAAATTAACACCAAGGAAAGAAGAAGTCTGTCAATTTCACAAGGAAACAAATGCCCTGTAGTTTTAGGTGGATATGGGGATTTTCTAGAGCTTAAATACAAGATTCAGATTTTCCCCAAATTCCTGAGTTGGGTCACAAAACAGTCTCTGGGAAGATTTCAATGATTGTTGCATACAGAGGTCTCCAGGCCCTCTCAACAGCCTCTCCCTTCAGCCAGGGCCAAAGAAACACAGCCTGTGGGGACTGAGAAGCAGGCTATTTACTCCCAGAAGTATCCAGGAAGCAGTCTCTGTCTGGACACAGGAGCAAAGAAGCATCCAAAATGATAAGGGCAGGTGAGGAGCGGATTATGATCATAACCAAGTCCTGCAACCTGGGGGATGGGGCACACTAGAGTATATTTCAAATAGGAGGAAAGTCCTGCATTCTCTGGAATTCACTGCAATTACATCCCAAAGAGAGAAAGCTGTGTTGTCACTGAGGCTAGAATGGCAATGTGTGACTGGCTACATTTAATAAATGGTTGACCCCCTTCTAATTACAAGACATGATCTTGGCAAGTTCTCATAGGATGCCATGAGACATGCTAAGTCCTCTTATGACAATCTCATAGTCAGCTGGCCACATTCCTGCCTGCCTGGGGCAAATGATAACAGGCAGAGCTTATCAAAATGTCTAAAGCTTCTTTTTGCTGCACTGGGGCAAGAGCAGGGCTCCCTGAGGGCTGTGTGCCTAGCCTGGCCTGCCCTTTCACTTGGGCATTCCCATAAGACCTGGTGTGGAAGGTGAGGTGGACAGGCTGGGGCCTCAGCCAAGCAAATCCCAAAGGTCAGGGAAAAATTAAAGGATATATTCTGAAAAATCACTCTTTAACCAGCTTTGGATACTATGTACTTTATATTCATAATGCCTTTGTCATAGCAAATATCTTTATAGTCTCAGTAACTGAATATTACTGGATTGGCAACTATGTCTGGTGTTTCGAAGCCTTATAGTACTGCTATAAACAGATATAGAATACACGAAATAGTGCTGATGAAGGATAGCAGATTGATATCTAAAAATTAAAAAACTAGAAATTATAAATCATCAATACTTGATTGGAGTGAGAGCCATATCCTCATATAGATCCAGAGCTGGGTCGTGCAGCTCTGTGAGTTTGGAAGGGRGGAGATCCCATTCAGTTCAGTTTATTTGTGACTCAGTAAATAAAGAGGGTRTGCTCTAAGAGGCCAGCACTGGCTGAACACAGTGAAAGATGGAGTCAATGTGGTGTGCGTGTGCCTCAGTGTATTCCCAGATAGACATGGAGAGCACTTGGCCAGATCGTGGCATGCTAAGGGTCTTGTGTATGACCTGTGAGTAGGCAGACTTAACTCCTCTAGAAAAACCATGGAAGRAAAGGAAGACAAGCCACCTCAATTTAGACACAGGAGGAGGATGTGGACAAGGTGTTTGGCATGTTGGCCATGGACACTTTGGAGGTGGCAASAACAAGACCCAGCTATTTCAAGGCCAAAGGGGAAATGCCAAGGTTCTGCAATGGGGTGGTAGAATATGTGGATACTGGGGAGGGGAACAGTGTGAGAGCCACTGGATTAGCCTGCGGGGAGGAAGGAAAAATCTGTGTGTATCTAGGAATATAGACAAGGTGTAGAGTRCCCCTTAGGTGCTCTATGGGGAAATGTTCAGAGGAAAACGATGACTACTTTGGATTTTATATCTTCTGCCTGGAGAAATGCCTGAAGATGTAGATAAGAGTAGAGAGAAAGAAAAGTAGTTGCTTAGATTCC
>BDUI01005270.1:67879-80121 GCA_002335545.1 Apodemus speciosus
TATTTATAATAGCCAGAAGCTGGAAAGAACCCAGATGTCCCTCAATGGAGGAATGGATACAAAAATATGGTATATATACACAATGGAGTACTATTCAGCCATTAGAAACAATGAATTCATGAAATTCTTAGACAAATAGATGGAGCTGGAGAACATCATAGTAAGTGAGGTAACCCAGTCTCAAAAGAATATCCATGGTATGCACTCACTGATAAGTGGATATTAGCCTAGAATCTTGGTACTCCAAAGACACAATCCACAGAGAAGAAGGAAGGAGTGGACACTGATTCTGGAAATGCTCAATGCATCAGTGTAGGGGAATACCAGAACAGGGAAGTGGGAAGGGTGGATGGGGGAACAGGGGGAGGGAAGAGGGCATATGGGATCTTTCGGGGGCGGAGAACCAGCAAAAGGGAAATGAAATGTAAATAAAGAATATGTCCAATAAAAAAAAGAAATGAGCTTTCATTCACCAAAACCTCAAGTGCACATTTCTATGTAAAATAAACCCACTGAAAAGCTTATATTCATAGATTCCAATCTCTTGACTGTCTCAGAAAAGAAAAATATCTATGGTTTATGGCTCGACTGTATGGCATTTTTAGCAGTAGTACATTGAAAAATTAAGTTGGAAATGTTGGGGAAGCTTCATTCCTGTGGCTGGTTGTCACGGTGCTGGAGCATGCTGTGATGCTACTGCAGGAGGAAAAGAATCACCAGTCTTACCCTGCTATAAGCCCTGTGAGATAAAATAACACCTAGTTGGCAGATACACCCAGTAGTGTAATGAAGGCACAAATGTCATGGTAGGAACCAATCATTTTCTGATTTAATTTAAGGAGAACTGAGAAAGATGGAACCTGTAACTGTTACTGGGGCCAAGAACTTGTGCCTAGATGGGTCCTAGGCCCAGGATTAACCCACTATTATAATTCTACTAACTGGACAAATTATTAAAATGACTCCTAATGATTATTCTTCTGCCAATAGAATGGTTCTTCTTTCAAGCTTCACCAGAGAAATTTTTTTAAGCAGCAGTTGGCGATGAGTACAAACTCATAAGTGAGTTAAATAGAGACAATGAGAAACTGTAGAATGCTCACCCATAGACAGGGTATCTATACCACACACACACTCCTCAAATCTCAGAAATCATCAGAGAAGAGGGATGGAAAGATTGTAAATGCCAGAGGCAGTAGATGACTCAGGGGAAATGTTTCCTTGACATAATAAGGCAGTTGAATATCTGAACTCACACCAGTTATGACAGCGTCCAGAAGACTTGCATGAGCTCAAGTCAGAGAAAGTCCATGGAATGATGAGTATTGGTAATATACAGCTGCAGGACTTGGGAAAATTAGTTTTCTCTAAAGGTGTGGGACCTGATAAAGCCACCATGTTCCAGTGGAAGACTACATACTCAAGAGCAGTTGCACAAATTGGGCTTGATGATATTTGGTGAGCATGAAATTTGTGAACATGAAGAGGGAGTTAGATCTGGGAAGAGGTGAATATAGACAAACTACAATGTATTCTCCAAGAATTAATGAAAAATTTTTCAAAGAAAAACAAGCAAATATAAGGAGACAATAAAACAATATGCAATTGTCAGGAGTCAAGGGGAGGAAAAATAAAGAAACAAATTGAGTACATCAGATTCTTAGCATAGGATATTTCTTTGTGATACCATATTGGCTACGTGTTACTACAACTTTGTCCAAATCATAAACTCGGCAGTGTGAACTCTGCCATGAACCGTGGACCTGGAGATACAACATAAGCAGTCCTGTAGTGGGGGTGGGGCAGAAGTTTAGCTGAGTGAGCTTGAATGTGGGATAAAGGCAGCCTGTAGCTACTCAGTGAGTGTGTATGCAGATGTAGAAATCCCAAACTGAAATGTGTGATTATACACAACTAAATTGTTATCAAAATAGAAATAACTATAAAAATTTAAAGATATATGGGTAAATAAACCCACTTATTTTTTTAACTTTGCTGTTTTAGTCACTTTTTATTGCTGTTAGAAAATATCTGAGAAAAAGAATTTTAAAAGAGAAAATTTTTCTATG
The DNA here is from genome assembly GCA_002335545.1 of Apodemus speciosus. Taxonomy (NCBI): domain Eukaryota; kingdom Metazoa; phylum Chordata; class Mammalia; order Rodentia; family Muridae; genus Apodemus; species Apodemus speciosus. Next base: position 69,949 of record BDUI01005270.1, read on the forward strand.
ATTTATAGTTTTTGAGCTTTGAGTCCATAGTTATCTGTCTTCTTTGCTTTGGTCCAGAAGTTGAAGGTCTTGAGAAAACAGATGCTCATGTCAGGGGAAACAGGAAGCCTGATGAGTCAGAGAGGTAGGGTCCAGGAACAAGAGGTAGCCTTCAAGGACACACCCTTGTAACCTACCCCAATCTAGGCCTCCTAAGAAATCATCCAGCTCTGGTTTCCTTAAAAGATAGGTATTGTAAAGGGACCGTGGTAGTGACAGGGACCATGACAGCATGCATCTGACTCAGCTCCATATCAGTAAAGGAAATACGGAGTTGTAAAGCCTGGGATTCTATCCCAGCACTGAAAAAAGCATGCAACTCCTTCCTGCAAAGGACTCTTAGATGCTACAACTGTAGCCATTAGTAACTTGTCCTTCTATCTAGCAAGTAAAGAAATGGAAAGACCCATGGTGCTAGTGGAGGCAGCTTATGCCACTACTGCCATGGTCCTCAAGGGCATAGCACTTGTAGCACAGTAGCTTTTCCCAGAGGTGGTGTTTACATTAGTCAGCTCATGTTGCCATAACAACRGGATACATTCTCAGAACTCTGGTGGCTGAGAGTCCTCCTTGAATGTATCACAGATTTGTCTTCTTGTGAGGCCTCTCCCCTTGGCTTGAGGACAGCAGCCTTCGCCTGTGTCCCACGGGCTCTTTCCTTTGTGGATGGCGGTGTGTCCTTTTCTTTTCACACAAGGACACCAGCCAGATTGGATAAAAGCTCACTGGTCAAGACCCCATTTTAACTCTCATTATCTCTTCAAATACCCTGTTTCCAAATATAGTCACATTCTGAGGTACCAGGGGGGTTGAGACTTTTAATGTAAGGATTTTGGATTGACAACATTTAGCCCACACATTTTCACTGCACCCATGGCACTACTTGCTTTCTGACACGACAAACGATGATGCCTAGAAAGAAGCAATGAATAAATAGACTTAAACAAGTTCAACTGCAATTGTCRAATTGTAATGTTCTAGAAGGGTGAAAACAATTCACATGAGAAATGCTGTCCTATTCATATGACTCTTGTGAGATTATTTTCAGAGATCTTTTTGGCTTTCTTTACAAAGACACCAATGACACTGACACACATATATAAACAATGCTTTAAAGGAAAGAATGGGAACAATGGGCAAGGATGACCTTGGGGAACAAGGATACCGATGTGGGGCAGGAGAGAGTGTTTGTGTGGCCCTATACCAGTGGGGCCAAGAAGGACAAGCACACATCTTGTCAGAGCTATGAATGCTCCTTTCACCTATATTTACCACCCAAGAAAACAAAAATTCTTTTGATTTCCTTAAGAGTTGTTATAATGGCCAGTGTTAATTATCAGAGTGGTAAAATGTAAAATGACCTTGAAGATGAGCTACTGAACATGCCGTGAAATACCTTGGTAACATTTACTGAAGTGGGAAGACTTGTGAGCGACACCATTCTTTAGGCAGAGAATATATATAATATATAATATATAATAATATATATAATATATAATATATAATAATATATATTCTCTATATATAATAGTGAAGAATATATGTGCTGTGCCTTAGCATACATGCATGCATTCATTGTAGATTCCTTCTGCAGACACAGTGTGATCTCCGTTTCTATTCCTGATGCAGTGACTTCCCTTCCATAGGGCACTCAACCAAAAACTTCAACCACATAAACTCTTTCATCCTCAAGTAGTTTTTGTCACAGTATTTTATCACAGCCACGGAGAAGAAATTAAGACAAATACAGAAGTTAATTAGTAGCAGACCGAGGTTTCAATTCATGTAGAATAGGTTCAGATCCTGGACAGCTATAAGAGTTGGACAAAAGTATGCAAGTTATTTGGCTAGAAGTAAGCCCTAAACAYGTCAAGGGTTTTGTAAGGAATCCAGTGATCCTTGCCAACTGGCTTGGCATCTATATTCAGAAAGAATATGAGAGAAACTGAGAAGAGAGTGTCAGCCAAGCATAGGTAGAGCCATCTAAATCTGGGGACATGAGCCCACATGGGCAACAGGTGTCCATGGATGTAGTCCAGGAGTAAGAGTAGCCTCTGGCAAAAGGGAAAGAGGAAAAAGAACAATGAAAGGATTCCTAATGATATTCTGTTATATTCATATATCAGTGCTTTGTCCACTCCTCATGAGAGAAACTTCTTCTGACACCAGACATAAGGGCATCCAGAGACCCACAGCCAGATAGTGTGCAGAGAGAGGGAGAAAAAATTTAAATTGGAGATCTCCATTGGACCCCTCCTCTCAGAACTTGGAGAACCCCATGGAAGATGAAAGGAGAGATTGGAGAAGTCAGAGTGGAGTGGATGGAGGACATCAGAAGARCATGACTCACTAATCAATTAAGCAGGTCTCATATGGGCTAACAGAGACTGAAATGGCAAACACAGGCCCTATGAGGTTCTTCACTATGTCCTCTGTGTGTATTATGGCTGTTAGCTTGATGTTTTTTGTAGGATTCCTAACAGTGGGAAAGGGTATATCTCTGACTTTTTTGCCTGGGATTCTTTGCCTACTATTGGGCTGCCTTGYCCAGCCTCAATAAGAGGGATTTTGCTTTATCTTATTGTATCTTGTTCTGATGTATTTGGTTGTTGTCTCTTAAAGTACTACTCCTTTTTGAAGGGAAAGGGAGGACAGTGGATATAGGGGAGGAGGGAGATGATGAGGAGCTGGGAAAAATGAAGGGAGAGGAAATTGTGATCAGGATGTATTGTATGAGAGAATAATTTATTTTCAATAAAAAGAAAACCTTTAATTTGTACAATTAAAACAAAAGAGTAGCCTCTGGGATATGGCAGCAGGAAAAGAGAGTCATGTGCATCACGGCATAAAAAAGAATCCAAAGGACCGGAGACAGACAAAACTGGCTGGTTAATATAAACCCCAGCCGGCAGCGAGGGCATGAGAGGGAGTCGGGACTGTTTTGAGGAGTCTACAGTCAACCCATGGAGAGTGGCATCCATAATCCGCTCAACCCAACAAGAGCTTGGGTTGGTGTCTGTGCATGCTGGTGGCAGCAGAAGCCGGACAACTGGGGGAAAGTGAAGAAATCCTGACTGAGCTTGGTTGGGGATAGGGCGATGCAGCAGTCAGACCTGTAACTGGAGCTTTGACAAAGACCAATACACTGTTTCGTTTCTTACAAAATGACCCCCAAAAAATGAATCAGGGACCTTGTAGGGGTGCATGGAGCACACTGACATGTAGCGGGAATTATTAAAAATAAACTGCCCTGTCAACTCTCAGTAGTGCCACCCAGACTTTAATTGCTCAAACCGCAGCAGCTGCCTACTCCTTTGAGCTGCAGGTCTCTAGGCCCTCAAACTCTCCGGCCCTATGAGGCTGTTTAGCCTTCTCAGGGCCATTTCACTCGGCGGCCATGTCCCAGTTAACTCAGTTAACTCTCAGGCGGGAGTCCCGTGCTCATGCCCTGCGCCCACTCCTTCCAAATACCCGGTAAAGCACGACTCTTAATCTTAAATAGTTAACCATTTGTATTTATGTATATGAAACTCACAATTACAAATTGGCAATTTACAATAATAAAAGTCTTACCCCAATTTCTAACCTTTAGATAATCTAAAGGCTGATTCCATCTTGATACAAGTCTCTTCTTCCCCCAGGCTCCTAGGTCTGCTCTCTCACCTCCCAACTCCTAGCTCCACCTCCTCTTTCCTGCCCAATCATAGGCCTCTCACTGACTCAATGCGATTGGACAGGGAATATCCTGCAACACTGACTGCGGCTAGAAACAACACCAAGAAAGATAYAGAGAAAGAGAAGAAGTGGCACTGGTGGTGAGAAAGCACAGGAAGACATGGGTTTAAGCAACGTATGGTGATGAGAGCCAAGGATTCGAGTCAGGTAAACAGAAGGNCCAGCCTCAATAAGAGGGATTTTGCTTTATCTTATTGTATCTTGTTCTGATGTATTTGGTTGTTGTCTCTTAAAGTACTACTCCTTTTTGAAGGGAAAGGGAGGACAGTGGATATAGGGGAGGAGGGAGATGATGAGGAGCTGGGAAAAATGAAGGGAGAGGAAATTGTGATCAGGATGTATTGTATGAGAGAATAATTTATTTTCAATAAAAAGAAAACCTTTAATTTGTACAATTAAAACAAAAGAGTAGCCTCTGGGATATGGCAGCAGGAAAAGAGAGTCATGTGCATCACGGCATAAAAAAGAATCCAAAGGACCGGAGACAGACAAAACTGGCTGGTTAATATAAACCCCAGCCGGCAGCGAGGGCATGAGAGGGAGTCGGGACTGTTTTGAGGAGTCTACAGTCAACCCATGGAGAGTGGCATCCATAATCCGCTCAACCCAACAAGAGCTTGGGTTGGTGTCTGTGCATGCTGGTGGCAGCAGAAGCCGGACAACTGGGGGAAAGTGAAGAAATCCTGACTGAGCTTGGTTGGGGATAGGGCGATGCAGCAGTCAGACCTGTAACTGGAGCTTTGACAAAGACCAATACACTGTTTCGTTTCTTACAAAATGACCCCCAAAAAATGAATCAGGGACCTTGTAGGGGTGCATGGAGCACACTGACATGTAGCGGGAATTATTAAAAATAAACTGCCCTGTCAACTCTCAGTAGTGCCACCCAGACTTTAATTGCTCAAACCGCAGCAGCTGCCTACTCCTTTGAGCTGCAGGTCTCTAGGCCCTCAAACTCTCCGGCCCTATGAGGCTGTTTAGCCTTCTCAGGGCCATTTCACTCGGCGGCCATGTCCCAGTTAACTCAGTTAACTCTCAGGCGGGAGTCCCGTGCTCATGCCCTGCGCCCACTCCTTCCAAATACCCGGTAAAGCACGACTCTTAATCTTAAATAGTTAACCATTTGTATTTATGTATATGAAACTCACAATTACAAATTGGCAATTTACAATAATAAAAGTCTTACCCCAATTTCTAACCTTTAGATAATCTAAAGGCTGATTCCATCTTGATACAAATCTCTTCTTCCCCCAGGCTCCTAGGTCTGCTCTCTCACCTCCCAACTCCTAGCTCCACCTCCTCTTTCCTGCCCAATCATAGGCCTCTCACTGACTCAATGCGATTGGACAGGGAATATCCTGCAACACTGACTGCGGCTAGAAACAACACCAAGAAAGATAYAGAGAAAGAGAAGAAGTGGCACTGGTGGTGAGAAAGCACAGGAAGACATGGGTTTAAGCAACGTATGGTGATGAGAGCCAAGGATTCGAGTCAGGTAAACAGAAGGRAACCCGTCTTTAAGCAGGAGACACTGCCTGACGAGGTTAGCATCTGTGAGAGGAAGCATAGGAGGTGAGGCTCTGAGAAAATGGTGTTCTGTTGGGCATATCAGAGAAGAATGGAATTTCCTCACATAGAAGGCATCTACGAGTCGCTGTAGATGCACCGGCACCATCTCACTAATGGTCCAATGCCATCCTAATCTTATGGATGAGAATGGTGAACAAGGGCTCATGTCACCATAGTACCATAGTACTAGACTACTGCGACAGGTGAATGTTTCAAACACCCTCTAGCTTCTCTAGAAGGAGACTAGTGTTAAGGGCTGGAGAGACTCAGGGGCAAAGCACTTTCTTGTCACGGCTATCGCCCACAACACCACAAACAAGGAAATAAAATCATTCACACAGTCAGAGAGAAGTTATGTTGTCACCCATGGATCACCCCCGACCCAGGAGCTTTTGTTTTGATATTTTTCCCAATGGCATGCACTGTTGTATAGTACATGTGCCTCCAGATAAAAGGAGCTTTTGAAAAACCTAAGTGGGGCCACAGATCAGAGAGCCAGCACATGGCTGTCTGGAGTAGGAGCTCTCCATTGTGTAACCACGCCCTACCCTCTGCCCTCATGACTGCTTGCAGTTGTATTACTCCGTGGAATTCTGAGGGAAAAGAGCTGGTCATGAGGACATGCCTGGCTTAGGAGGAGCCCTTGTGTCTTATGACGTGTCTTATGATCCCCTTCTCACAGGGTTCCCTGGGTGGATTTTTACTACCTATTGTCACCTGCATACAGGCTCCCTGCGTTACTCCTTATCTGTATACTATGCCCCACTTTTGACTACTTCTTGTCCCTCTTCTCAGCGACACTCTCGGGTAAACACTTCATGTGACTTCAGATTCATTCCTTAGGTTGTATGTACGTCTGGACTTGCCAGTCCCTATGTCCAGAACACCCTGGTAGTTGGTTCCTCATGCCACTGTTCATTTCAGCCTTGCTGTCTCCATATGAACTCACGCTGCCCCTCATTCATTACTGCATCCTCAGCATGCCCCCTCCATCACTGTGACCTGACAGCTGGGCAGGCAGCTGCTCCCAGACATGCTCAGCGTGAGACACTGTCATGTGACTAAATGGATGGAGCAAAGGTCAGGGAGCAAGGAAAGGGTGGTTGTAAAGGGCTGAGGCAGCAACAACAGGGTAGAGAGGCAGCTAAACCAGTGTCCTAGGGAACTGCTAGTTTTTTTTTTTTAACATTAATTGGCAAATAGACAGATCAGCTCAAATGGTTATCTGTCTCAGGAGATGAAAGTACACTTCCACAGTACAAAGTATTCATGTGCATACATGTGTGCGCGCACACACGCACGCACACACACACACACACACACACATAGATGACATATTCTTACAAAGTTGCAAATCGTACCATATGTGGTGATTTGAATAGGTTTGGTCATTCATGTGTATGAATGCTCGGACCATTGGATATGGCAATATTAGGAGGTGTGGCCTTGTTGGAGGAAGTGTGTCACTGTGGGGGTGGACTTTGAGGTCTCCTATGCCTAAGCTCCACCCAGTGTGGAATCAGACACTGGTCCTGGCTGCTGGCAGAATACTGTCTCCTTCTGCTGTCTTCAGATCAAGATATAGAACTCCTGACTCCTCCCACAGCATGTCTACATGCACACTGCCATACTTCCTACCAAAAACATATCATATTCCATACAGCAAACTCTCATACACCACACTACTCACTCTCCCACGCACCTCCTCACACCCATACATATTCACCTATCTRCTGGRATACTCACACACTCACCAKCTCCTATTCTAGCCATCCCCAGGGTGTTCTCMAGCTCAGTTGTGCACCATCAAAGCACAGAACAGGGAAGGTTAACAGAGGACTTTCTTCCAGTACTCTGAGCATGTTAGGTTCCACAGCTGTGGAGAACAGATTGTATGCTTGGGCTGATGGCACACAGTGGACACAGGTATACTCCTAAGATGGGTCTTCACTCAACTTTGCCTGGAGTGGCTAGCACTTGTCACTTATCACATGTAACTACCCAAAGGGCCTGTGTCCATCCACCCCATTGCTGGGGCTCAGTCTCTGTAGGTCAGTACCCAGGGAAAGGTCTTAGAGTGCACTCTCTGTGAAGTCAAACACAAATGTTACTTGGAATGTACTTTTCCCTGTGCAGTTTCCCAGTTTCATTTAGCTGTCTCAAAGACAACCTACATAAAATTTAGAACAGAATTTCTGTCACTCACTGTGAAAGCCTGGCAGCTTTCAAATGTCCCTGCTTATCCCYTAACCCCTTTCTAGGCACTACCTTGGGGAATGACAACATTTTAAAGCCAGCATTATTTTTAACACCTCCAATACACTGACTCCTTCACATCTTCACCAAACTTGTTAGCTACTCAGAGAGAAGCCATGGTCCCTTTCTCCCACATCCCTGGAGTCTGCCCTCTTCTCTTGTCTAGATGGGTTGTCCCCAATGACTGCCCCTTAGATGGTATCCCACAAAACAGCAGGTTCTTTGCTTCGAGCTCAGTGAGTGCTGATGCTCTTTCCTCACTAGCCTAGCCTGTATATATCTCAAAAGTGCAGATTTCTGGATAACCATGATTCGCCTTCTCTTAAGTATCCAAGGTCATGTCTTCTCTTGGGCCTGGGAACGGACAGCTTAGTCCAGGAAGCYGTTGCTGGCCTCTCCCAACCTGAAGGACATCTCCTCTTCCCCTATGTTCTTCTTAATGYCTTTGAGTACTGTCGGAGGGAAACAACCCATGATCATYGACTGGCCTTGCTAACACTGTGTAGGGTACTGTGGAAGAACTTGGCTTATGGTGGAAAGAAATCAACTTCTATAATAAAAATTAGCCATGTAGTATTCTCCTGTTAGATGTCTATGAATGTACTCACAGTGCATTTGGCCACTCATGTTTGAAATGCTTTAGAAAAGCCCTTCATGTTAACAGAATGTAGCATCAAAGCTTTAATGTTCCTCAAAATACTCTAAGATGCCACCTTGATCTAAAACTCTACGACTCCCCTTGATTCTCAGATATATGGCTTTTTGTATGCTCATACAAGTAGCAAAAAACCACCGAGACTACTGCCTGCAATAGGKGTGTATGATCATAATTAGTTCTTGATTCTCAAATCTGCCTTAATTTCCAATAGATCTTGGTGGAGTGACGTGATTTACCCTGAATACTCTGCCTAGTACTGTTCACATCTAGCAATTGGCTTCTTGAAATGTTTTGTCTTAGTCAGGGTCTCATTGCTGTGAAGAGACACTATGGCCAACTTTTATAAGGACAACATGTAATTGGTGCTGGCTTACAGTTTCAGAGGTTCAGTCCTTAACATGATGGTGAGATGCACGGAAACATGCAGGCAGACATGATGCTGGAGTTGCCAAGAGTCATACATCTTGGTTACTAGGCAACCAGGAGAGATACCTCTTCCACACTGGGCAGGGCTTGAGCATAGAACCTCAAAGCCCACCCTCACAGTGACACATTTTCTCCAATAAGCCTATTGCCTACTCTAACAAGGCCATACTTCCTAATAGGAAGGGCCACTCCCAGGGCCAAGCATATTCAAACCACCAGATGTGGCAAATACACTGAAGAAAAGAACCACGGATTTCATGTATCTTTAGTTTCTAAAGATTTATAATTTGATTTTACTCTTTAAAAACGTGTGTGTTGCAGTGAATGATAGGTATATGTCCTTGACTGCAAGTACTCTCACAGGCTAAAAGAGGGCCCCAGATTCTCCATAGGTCCAAAGGCTGGAGCTACATGAGAYTGTCAGCTGTCTAATGTAGATATTATGAACCAAGTCCCRTTCTCAGCCAGAGTAAGGCACTCTGTTAACAATTAAGCCATCTAACCCCATCTTTACTTTTTACATGCTGTAGAAGACTGRTCTGTACTACGCCTAGGAAAACCATAAAAAAACAACAAACTTGAGATTTGTTGAAATTTTTGAGAAACAGGATGCATGTCCCACTCTGCAGCTTATCTCTTCATCAGGCTCAGGGACACACTTAGTCATTTTCGGGTAAATTTCAAAATCTCACAGCTGCTCCTTCTCTGATCGRTCATTTGGCTCACATTTATAGGTCATCTCAGGCTGGGGAGGCATGGATAGAATACAGATGCATGACAGATACTCATCAATTGCTAACAACTAAGAAGCCTAGCCACACCTGGAATTTGTTAAATTCGTGAGGCCAGATTATTCATTTTTTTTTTTCCTACAGGATGGGAGGTTAGGACTTTTCAGCAACCTTTGACCTTGACCCAGAACTCTGGTGTTGCCACTGCCCGGGAAGCAGGCATAGTCCAGCCGCACACCAGTGAACCAGCGCTGACCAAGGCTGGCTCCCTCGGTGCTCTCCAGAACCCCAGCATCTCATTTCCCCTGAAAGCCCTTCTGTGATGCTCGGCAGCCCGCTCCTCACGCCCGCCTACTTCCCCTCCATGTGTGTACTCACAGCACCATCTTGTGGCCGTGATTTTCAGCCCCGCTGTCTGACTGGAGTGCGCTACCCAAGTTTCTTGGGGTTTATGTAGAACAGGCAGGTGGGCTGTTGGGTTTCCTGGGTAAACAAATGCCTGTAGTTCACCATGATCTGTTTACCTTTTCTACGGATGGAGACAAGGCTGTCACCAATTCCACCATGAGTTTGTATTTCTGAAACAGCTGGTGCAAAACAAAACTATATAAGGTCCTGTGAATTCGTAAGAGACCAGTTCAAATGGTCTATTCAGTTCTATTCAGACACAACTGTTTGCCTGGGCGTTTTCTTTTGAAGCTGGGGCTAAGAGACAGAAGCTGAAACCCTTACCAGCTTGGGACCTTACAGCACCGACCA